>OENM01000124.1:0-137770 GCA_900239745.1 Rotaria magnacalcarata | reverse complement strand
GTCAACTTGTCATCTCTCTTTGGTAAACGTGATGTTACAGAAGTCGATGCACGTTTCATTAATGCATTAGCTGAGGCTGCTGAAAATATTTTCACTAACGTTATTCAAAAACCATTACAAGATGCTTTATCAAGTGAAAGAGCTATAAGATTTAAAAAAAGGTTTCATGACTGTATGTTTTATTTAGCTGGTGCTTTGATGTTAGCTCAAGTACTTGCTGGTGTCGGTACCAATGGCGTCAACTTGTCATCTCTCTTTGGTAAACGAGATTTGAGTGAACTCGCTGGTCGTCAAGAAGAACTTCGCGGTTTCTTTGATACTCTGGGTCAAAGTCTGCTTAGTAGCTTACAATCTGTTTGGACAAACGTTATTCAAGGTCCAGTTGAACAAGCTATTCAAAGTTAGTCGAAATACTTTATGATTTTATTTGAAACAAATATTTTATCTTCACAGCTACTGCTTTACTCGGCGCTCAAGTTCTTGCTGGCCTTGGTACCAATGGTATTAATATTGGTAAACGTGAATTGGAAGCTGAGCCTCGCGGAGAAATCATTGATAATCTTTTAAATCATGCCTCTGGTCTTTTCACAACCCAAGTCAAACCTGTTATTGAAAGTGCTTTGAATGGTATGTATATGAGAGATTGACGACGATCGTTTCAATCTGGTCATACCTTATTTATTGTTTAGCTGCTGCTCTTCATCTTGCTGGTGTTTTAGCCAACATTTCCCAAAACGGATTTGGTCGCCGTTAAAATAATGTCAATTGTTGACATTTGCTGAAAGTATCATGGATTTTATTTCATTAATAAATTTCTTCTTGCTTTAAAGCATTGACTTTTTTTCTGAATTAGATCTTGAACGGATGATATGACAATTTTCTATTGAATGAAAGCTTTTAACGATTACTTAAGTCTAAAATATAAATAATGAACTGTTCTCCTATAATTAACAGATAATTGAAGTCAAATGAAAAGCATTTTGTATGAGTGTCTTCGAACAAAAGAAAAGTAAAATAAATATATTACTATAACCATTTGTAGTACGTGTCATAATATGAGATATTGTTCTATGTTTTTCTCTCTGTAAGTCATGCCAAATCTGAAATTAAATGAAAAGATAAATTATGTAATACTTATAAGAACACTAGATTTTATTGTAAATAGATTGACGACGTTTTCTGCCATAAATCATCATTTTCAATGTCAAGTAATATTAACAACTTACATTCATCTAAATCAACGAAAAGCAAAATAAAGTACAATATGAAAATTTCAATATATTTTGGTCCAAATTGAATTGAAACAAGTTTTTGTAATTATCAATAGTTAATTACTTATTTGACGCATATCTTCCAGAGAATATTATAGGATACAAGATTTTCAGGATGCTCGAGTCACGTAATTGTTAGATAAGTATTTATATATCATACAAGAGATTAGTATGTCGATGAAAACATTATTGGTGTGACTTGATTGAAGATGGTTGTATAAGACCTTGAATTTTCCTCCTGATATTTAGAATAAAAATAACAGATAAACACGCTCTTAGTATTTTTTTTTTCATTTTCATGTATGCAGAGAAATAATATCTAAGTAGTGCAACTCAGTTTTAAGTCTACATTTCACAAACAGAAAGAAATGTCTAAAAACTATTTTGTCGATGAAAAATCAGCTCTATGACGTAAAACATTTCAATTTTTCAACCCTCTTGCTGTAGCTATTTGATACTCTGATGTATTTCATAAATAACAACGAGCAAGACATATGTTTGATCCTTGTAAAACATCTATCTAGCTTTGAAATGCATTCACAAAAAAAGTTAATTGAAATTTTCGTATTAAAATAATTCTTTCTGGTTTTGATTTCAACTTTGTTAACATTATCAAACTGCTACAAAAGAAAAATAGAAAAATGATGGATGACACTTTTTACTTATGAAAATCCGATTTATTCTGTATGATTAATCTATTCTCTAACGTCAAAATAGGACATTTGCACTGTGTTTCCAATACAAAACGAGCCAAATATATGCGTCCTTCTCCATATATATTAGATGTTAATTAACTTGATAGATGTTGTTTAAAAGATAAATTCTGTTGTGATCTTCTATACAATATTATTATTAATGAAAATAATATTTAAAAAGAGATTTTTCAATTCAGGTGCAATATAATTACTTATTCAACTAAAACCTTCATTTTTTTATTATTTTGGGTTAGGGCATATTTTGTTGGATTTGCATGACGTCCTAATAGAAAGTATATTTCACTAGTCGAACTAGATTATATTTGAAATGATGCTAATTCTCACGTAATAGTGATCAATGCTATGATTATATCGATGCATGTCTAACCTAATGTGAGCAACCGATCGGTAAATAATTCGCTCGAGAATAAAAACCAATGCTTCACTCATGCAAGTTGTTCAATTAATATATATATATATACTATTAAGTGTATTTCGTGTCGTGTTCAGATTTCTATCTGTAATCTGTTTTTTTAAGAAACTATTTTTGCTTTTATTTTAATAATAAAAAATATATTATTTCTCTTCTTTATTTATTACTTCGATTGACATCCTTTTGGCAAGATTTCAGGGGGAAAGGCAGTGAACAAAAGAAATAAAGAATATACACCGAGTTTTGCCTGTATTTAATGTTGGAAAAAAAGAGAAAAAAAACTTCATTGAAAATTTGTTGCTACTTTTGTTATTGATTTTGTTTTTTCGTAAATGTTGTTTGCATTTATTTTCGTCTACCCATCAGTAACATACGACTACGTACACAATCGGCATACTCATTACCACGACCACTAGCCGGCATTCGATTGCACGGTTTTAATATTTGTTCGAAGTCGGCTGCTTTCTTTAAAATTCCATGATCTTTATAGACTAACGAACGGAATGGTTGATGATTTGATTTTACATATCGATTAAGATCATTGCCGATGTCATCAAGTAGGGTTTCTTCTAATTCTTGTCGTGATGTTGACAAAGCCAATAATGGAATGGCAAAAGCAATACAGATGAAAAATAATGTCGATAATTGAATATTCATTTTTAGTATTAATTTCTTTATATTGAAGATCTGAAATAAGAATAAGAAATAAGAAATATATCTTAATCATTCAAAACTTGAACGAAGAACTTATCAATTCTGTTCAATCACTCAATTGTTTCCTCTTTTTTAATTAAAAAGACACGACGCGGATCTTTCTTCTTCTTATTCATTCAGTTAAGAATAGTGCGAACTAAAAGTGCTATCGACAGGAGAGCAACAACAATAAATGCTGAGAATCAAATCGTTGTCGAAATGCTCAACTACGACACAACAGCTATTCACCGAACCATCCTATAGAAAGCTCTCGTATCTGTAGTCACTTCCGTTAATATATATATAAAAGTCCTAGTAATTTACACACACATAGGAATAATTACCACCGCATCACTTGACGTGATCTAAGTGAAGTCGATGAGAAAAAATATAGTAATGACGCATATAAAAAGAAGAAAAGAAAAGAAAAGAAAATAATGGTTAATTCTCTGCAGAATAATTCGTCAATACTATAGATAAAGAAAGGTAAAACCATTAACACTTTCTCAAAGTTTCTCCATTCGAAAACGTACGCATCAAAAGAGATGATGATATATCGTCTTATTTCTTTTCAAAGAAATGTTGTAAATGAATCTAGTTCCGAAGTCTTTTAATTTTTCATGTTTTATCATCTAAAAAGCTAATACTGGCATATGGCAAGCAGCGAATTTCATAACAATGACATACTGATGTTCATCGGATATGACGAGAGTCTTCATGAGGCATTCAAAAGGAAAATGACTGTCAGGCATCATTTATGTTGACTTTAGAATCTTATACTTTTATATTTTACAGAAAGAAAATCATAAAAAAGAAAAGAAATACGTAAGTAATTCGTTGAATATTCTGAGCGATGCCTAACTTGACAAATCAGAAACTGATAGGAAACGAAAGACAAGGAGCGAAAGAGAGAGAGGGGTAGAGAGAGGAAATGACTTCCACATCGAAGACTCCACTTGTATTTTCATATTGTCAACTAAAGCATAATTCCTCTTTTATATTGATGCGTCTCAGTGCATCGTTTGAATTCATTTTTAATCGCACGAGTATGTGTTTAGTCATTGAGCTTTTTACTAAAATATAAAGTAGAACAATTGTTTATTCCTTGCAATAAAAGCTTCATAATTATTTACATCTATTCAAACATGTAAGAGAAGAAGCATTCCTTGAACCATCTGAAATACTATTTTTAGCGATTTCCTTTAAGTAGGTATTTGATGTTCAATGAAACAAAGCAAAAAAACTCTAAATTTATGACTAACTATTGAGATTTTTATATTCGTTGGTTTATTTTGTTCTGAATGATTCATCGTTTTAAGTGCCATTAGACCAAGTGCGATGTGATGATCCGAAGATGAAGCATTTAGTTGCATTATATCATAGCCAAAAGCACCATTAACCATTTTTTTATTAGACATTCAAGTATTTAAAGAATCCAGCAGAATTTATTCCATTATTTATGGAATATTTCATTAGCCGTTCTCAGCATATTGAAAAATAAGTGGATGTTAAGAAAATAAATATTCGTTAGATGAATGTTTTTCTTCTGATTCATACAATCTCTATATTTCCTATCAATATGTTTTTGTTCGTTACTGCTAGATCTTTCTATAACGATTTTGATCTTCCCACGTCGAAAAATCTGACGTAAGATCTTGCAATCCGGACGTCAGAACTCACAATCCGAACGAAATCCTATCAGCATCATACAACAAATCGTCGTCTCTGAAATCCTGCATCAGATCATATTATATTTTCTTTAAAGATCGCACATGCAATTTATTTTCAATACAAATTTGTCGTAATATTTTAAGGAGATATTAGTTTAATTAAAATATCACAGTGATATTTCTATAGATAACAGAACCTTTCAAGAATCTTCTGATACGACTTAGCGTAAGAAATCAGAGACGACGATTTTACGTGCGATTTTTCGTCTGATCTTATCAGATCAGATATGATCAAACGTACGATTCTTGTAAGATCTTTCCGTCTGGTTTCTCGCCCTGGGTTGTGACAAATTAAACATCACCTTCATTATCATTTATGTAAAAAGAAGGAAATCAAGTCAACTTTTGACACTTAGCTGATATGTTAGAACATAAAGACAATCGGTAACAATCGTTTCATCATCCGATCACCGAGAAGAAGGTTAATTATAATCGTAATTGATTTATGAATTAGTGTTATCAGGTCTATGGGTAAAAATCCAATTGTTTTTTTCTATTATTAATTTGGAAACAAAGTTCGAAGTCAATCAATTGATGTTTTAATAAGCATAGTGCATTTTTTTCTCAAGGAATCAATTATTATTTTATTGGCATGATGTACGAAACTTCTTGCTGACATAGTCTTTCTCTTCTTCTTTGCAATAGTTAGTTTTGAATTTCTCGATTTCATCATCAAAATGTAGATCTAATTTGTAGCGACAATTAGAATGCTCGTTTTAGTTCGTCAATGCTTTAGATTATAGTAGGTTTGATTTACAGATAAATTCTTAAGTCTGCAATACGTAATGATTATTGTAGAATAAATAACACGAACATTTCAATGATTAGGTAGAAATTAAATAAAACGTTATTGATCTAGAAATATGTCATTATTCACAGGCTTCGCAAAAATGGTGAAAATTGGCACATTTTCCGAATAACACAGAAGGTCTAGTAAATCTATTGCTCATATTTGAGATAGTCGTCATGTTTATTTAACAATCAGAAAAACAGCATTCTTCTAAGCTTCAATATATGCTCGATGAAGCTGTGCAATGGAATTATCTTTCAATACCGATACTGTATCAAATGAAAAATGAAATATGGATAATTCATTATGAATAAACTCGAGTGACCGCTATAAATAAATAATCATACTTTATTTGAATCATTATTATTAGTAAGTTGGCGTGCAATTAATAAAGGGACGAAATTTAATCAATCAAAGCAATCACTAGCTAATGAACTGAAAGTGTGTTCAAATAAAATCATTCCAGAAAATGTTCACATATACACAATTCAACCACATAAATGAAAACTCAAACTACCATAGGATAAATTTCGCGTGGCTATTGAACATTACTTTATTCATGATTTCATAAAACAAATAGCGGCTTCATCGATTAATTTGTGTAATAATATGAATATGCGAGAGTAAAAATGATATTAACAAACGCTAGTATTGATCTTAGTAATCAATCTTTTACTAATAGTATAAAGTATAAAATTCACTTCAATCAACGCCAGAAGACTTCAGAAAATAAATAAATGATCTAATTTAAAGGGAAATATTCTAATAAATAGTTAATTAACAATGTTTCATGTTTTCAACATTCGATCGTGAATAACAATATGAACTTGTCACTATCATGAATTCATATTTAAATCATGTACACTATAACCAGATACAGATTTCAATATTAATAAATTGAACAATGACATTTGGACGATATTAAACAATATTTGATTTTTTTAATGTTAAACTTGTCACAATGAACATTGCTAACGCCTTCTTTCAATCAATTTCGTGCCAAAATAATTACTCATTATCATTTCTCAGAGTTTACTTGATAAATTTGACAAATGAGTGTTATTGTAAAAATTAAATGCGCCGTGATTTAAAAATAAAGAATTCATCAAAGATTGAATCTTTTAATTTTGCAAACGTGATTTGTTTTTTTTCTAAAAATATCCTGGAAATACAGTTCAACAGCAAATAGGATAAACGCGAAGCTACATATCAGACTTATTCAAATAGAGCCAAATCTTAGTGATCTACATCATTGGGATTAAATTTGATGTGAAAAATAAAAGGATGATAATAAGATTTAGCGAATTTTGTGGTAGAGTGTATGAATCTACCAGTACTATACGTAGTCTATAGGTGAAAGTGCAGAAATATTTTTCAATTGATTTTATGAAAGACTAAGTTTTATTGAATCCAATGAGCACAATCGTTTCTAACTTGGCGTTATAGTAGTTACATGTTAGTTGAAGTATTTTATGTCTATTTCAAATTGTAATCAGCAGTTTGTTCGAACTTCTTTCGAATATGTTTCAACATGCAAGAAGCAAGATCTAAAAATAATAACATTAATGAGACAAAGGAGATGACGCTTGATTCTGGTTCATAATCCAAAATCTTTGCTACACTAAGTCGAATCGAGTGTATTCATAATATGCGAATCCATTTTCAACTTGTGAACTTAGTGGTAAAAAAGAGAAATTGAGAAAATCAGAGTATTAGTAGCTAGATGACAATGATCTTTGATATTGTTTGAATATGGCGTATTTCGTGAGTAAACATTTCTCGCTACTATTTTTGAATAATCCTGATGAAAATAAACAATTTTTTTCTGTTATTCTTCTCAATATTATTGCAAGAAGCACGCTCAATTTCTCGAAAAGAAAAGTCCTATTATGTGCTCTAAATTATGTATAGATGTAGGTCATCTTTCGAATAAATATTGACCACATTTGTACAGTTGATTATGCCAGAAAGCCTTTTTCAAAAGAGACGAAGCGGATTAATTTTGTATTCTAGAATAAAATTGCACGAACTGCAATGTCGAAGAACTTTAAGTCAAGCATATTGTATTACTTCCTAGATTTAACATTTAACGGGTGAATCAAAAATTTTGGCACAAAATGTTGTTGAATTTTCGACCTGCTTGAAAATATTTCCGACGAGTCTAAATCTATGCATTAGAACCAGAATTGTTTGCTCTTTCGGAATATGGACTAAGAAATTTTGTGTCTGTTTCTGTTTGTGAGTTGTGAAATAATCTTTGAAAAGTATAAACAATTAGTTTGGACAGAATTTTTGTCTATACATTTTTGGATTTTCACTTTTGTGATCCAAAACTTAAAGTTAAAACCTTGGTTATTATACCAGCTTGCAGAGCAAAACCGACTCTACAAAATGTAGCAGTTGAGTTCTTTTTGCCTTTCGATAAGGCTTCTGAATTTTCATGTTTCCTAAATCATCATTTTTGAAAAATCGTCTTTTCCATCCAAAAAGTGTTTTACATGAAAAAGGGCTCTTGGAAAAATGCCTCTAGTTTTCATTGGGTACAAGCTACAGTTTAGTTCGCTATCACGTTTTTTCAAGAATTGTTTCCTCTACAAAATTACAGCGTCCGGCAATTTTTACCATCGTCGCAAAGGGATTTATAGGGATCAGCAAAACTTGTTTGCTTGCAGTTCAAACTGATTTTTTAGACCTTTCAAAGATTATTTCACAAGTCTCAAACAAAAACCGACACAAAATTTCTAAGTCCATATTCAGAAAGAGCACATAACTCTGGTTGTAATGCATAGATTTTGACTGGTCGGAAATATTTCCAAGCAGATCAAAAATGAACAAACATTTTGTACCGAAACTGTCGATCCACCCGTTATTTCTACTGACTTTACTGTAAAGTTTACCGGAAATCGTATATGACGATCACAGAAGAAAAAAATGACAATAACTCTCGCTGTAGATGTTTTTCTTAACACCGTTATGATACGAGTGCCTATTAGCATCGGTAGCAAAGCAGAAATAGATAATTGTTTGCAGAACAACTATTCTAGATTTTGTTAAGAAGATTGTGAAACTTTTTTAAAGGATGCATTTTCCATAATGCATTTATCAAGTTTTTAGATCTGCTTAAGAGTATGAAGTAATTTTCAAAAGAATATTCAATTATGCAGAGCAGCTTTGAACTAACATCAGAGAAACTCTAGTTTCTACAAGGTACGTGTTACGTAAAAACACGCCCTCATCGATCCAAATTACTTTCTTCGTCTTTTTTGTTTCACATTCAGATTTTATCAAGTTCATGTTAGAGAAGGAACAGAAAAAAAACAGTTGTCTCTCTCTTTCTTTGCAACAGTTTTCAATGTCATTGCAATTCGTTCCTTTATCAAAGGACAAGAAAGAAGAAAAAGAATCGTAATAGTTATAAAGTATGCCATTGCATCTGGTTTTTTTCCATTAAAATATGACATCGAGCAAAAGAACTACTACAACATCGAACCTTTCTTTTTCAATGCAGTACGAGAAAAAAATTCTCATGCGACTCGTTCTTGCTGTTTCTCTCAAGGTTTTTTATGATAGCAAATAAAAGGCAAATGACGAGAGGAAGAAGAAGAAAAAAAAGTTGAATAAGGCCTTCCTGTCGTTTATGTTCCAAGGTATGTGTGCCGAAGCGAGAGTATTACATCAAGAAAAAAACATTGAAGAGAAAGAAAAGAGAAAAAACGACTGTCAGTTTCTCGATCAATACAACATTTTTTTAAAACAAGTTGAAAAGAAATCTACACAATTTATCTGTTATTATACAAACACGTGAAAGTGATGAGGCAATCTGTCATTCAACTGTTCGTATTTTTATTTGTTACCAATTGTTTTTGTAAGTAAAATGTTTAGCAAAGTAGTTGCTTTCTATACATTGCTGATATGAATGATTCTTGATTCAGTTCGTTTTTTGTATTGTAGTTATTTATGTCAATGCCCGAACAAATCCTCGTTTTGACATGCGTGACAAAGATGGTATTATTTTTGATCCAATCGCACCAAGAGCTGGCGAAAGATTAATTGCCAAATGTACCCTTGTTGGTCTAACAGATAATGATAAACGAAGTGTAAGTTGTTTTCATATTTTTTTATGCATAAATTCAAGCTTTCGCGATATTGACACGTACTTTATTTTGATCGTTTTACATTGATCTTTTAAAATTCTCTCTATAGATAATATTCCATTTTCAGTCTTTCATTTTCTATTAGTTGATTCTATAAAACGATTGCATATTTCGCTATGCTTTTATTTAATAGGTCAGTTGGGAATTACATCGTTTCAATGATCAGAAAAAGTTCTTCTTAGCCACAGATGATCAAGTTTTTCAATTTTCTCAACCAACTCGTCGCCTGTATGCTGAACATGCTATAGATTCCAGTGATTGGTATCTAATATTTGATCCATTAGATCGTGAAGATTATGGTGATTTAACTTGTATGTTAGCTGATACTGGTTATAATAATTCGATATATCTTCGACGACGTCTTATTGTCTACAGTGAACCATTCGTTGTTCAATCATCAACAAAAGATATTGAAGTTAATGAAGGTGATAATATACTTTTAAAGTGTTTTGCTCAAGGTTTACCACCACCACAAATTCAATGGATGAAAGCTGATGCTAGTCCATTACCCGACGGAAATATTCGTGCTATTGGTGTATGTATTCAGACACCTTTTTCATGTACCGAAGAAAGACCAACGAATGTATTTATTGATATTGATTTGTTTTTCTAGGCTGTTGAACTTCCAATAAATGATATTCGAAAACAAGATCGAGGAATTTATAAATGTTTAGCAATTAATCTTGTTGGATATGGCGACATATGGACTCTTAAAGTTAATGTTAAATGTATAGATCTATTTAATATAATATAAAGAAAAAGAAAGACATTTCTTTATCATTTTTCTTTTAGTTCCACCTTATATCCGATGTCCATATCCAATGGTAGGTCAAGCGATTAACTTTTTGGTTGATATATATGTTGAATGTTATGTACATGGTTATCCAGCACCGCGTATTAGTTGGTTAGAAATATCTTTAGAAAAATAGAATAATATCTAAGCTTAAATTTGAATAGGTATAAAAATGATTATGGTGGTCAGATATCGGATACAATGAGTGTCGATGTTCTTCGACCTATATGGAATTCATATAAATATAAAATAGAAGCAACAATACCTGAACCGAACATTTGTACTGATTGTATTCTATCACGTTTAACAGTAATTAATGTTCTAGCTAGTGATCTGGGTTCATATGTTATTAATGCAACAACAAACGATAAACCTTATCGAACAGCTCTTGCATCAGTTTTTGTCTTCGGTATGTTATTTAGAAGGATCATGAATCTTTTTTAATGTTTCTAATTAATTTCTTATAGAAACACCGGAATGTCAACAGTTTATTACACATCGTAATAATATTGGTTGTAAACGTCTTCGATTTACAACTAATAGGGCATCATTAACAATTTGCCAATCGATTTTATTGTTATTCGTGATTCTGACCGTCGATTTAATCTAAACAAAAATTGTTTGCTTTTCTTTATATACGTATTCGATCTCAATCGAAATAGTAAATGATCTCTTGTGATCATCATTTTTTTCTTCTTTTTTTCAGTATTTTAACTCTTCAGAAATGTGTACTTCCCTTACTTAGGGCGTTACACGAGGAATGAGTGTTTTCTAAGGATTTAAAATTGAATTTAGATGTATTGGTTTGCTTAAGATGATGATAGGATAGGAGAGATTTAGGTTAACAAGTTTCCATTGCATTGATGAAAAATTCGACGAGTTTATTAACTACATCAATTTGTTGATACATTTATTGTTTTCTTTCTTCGAGATTTTAACAAGATTATTAGGTGTTCTACGTCGGGAGATGAATTTTGAAATTGTATTGATAGATATTGTTGGTAGGATGACGGTAAACGGTTTAGAAATACTGCTGTTATTAATAGTTCGTTTGGTCAGGTTTGCGGCTTTTGAAAAAGTACATTCACTACGACCTCAGATGATGAGGGCTTTCCCAATGCAAGCGAGATTCTAAAGATAAATAAATTGTAAGATTGAATGTTGTCTTTTTGTTTGCAATGAGTGAAAATGTGCATGTTTTACTTAGAGAATTTATGTTCTTTCTACTAAACATATGTATCTATTTTTCCAGTGTAATTAAGTGTACTTGAATTTTTGTCGTTGTTGTTTTATGTTTATATTTGATTTAAATAAATAGAATTGTCTTTTTGAATATTATATATTGCCGGACTATACCATCCAAGTCAATTAGTGAACATCTACATGTATGCTGAGGGACAAAATTAGAGTTAAATTCATTATATTAAAGTAATGGAAATATCAATAGAATAGTTGTTGTTGTTCGATAACATCGTTTTTCTCAGACAGAAACTAATTTTCAAACAGGAACAATCTATCTTATTTACTGATGTTTCTACGGTCAATTTGTTTTCGAATTCAATTTCATTGAAGAAACTACTTCGATTGTTCCAACAGAATTACGGGTGATACGACTTATCGACGCAACTACTTGAACTAAAATTCTNTCTTTCGTTCTATTTATGATAACGAATATGACTATATGAACAATATCTCTGGTCGCATTTTAATTTTTACCAGGTAATATCAAGATTTGAATTGCATCAGAACTAGAATTTCCGTTTTAACTCCAACGCAAATGGGAGACAAAAAATTGTTAATAAATAAGAAAATACGATTGAATGTTTTCCTAGTTTGCCGATGACATACGTCGACGGCAAACAGGACATATACGTGTAATTAATAGCCAATTTGTAACGCATTCCGAATGAAAGAAATGTGCACATTCAAGTCTTTTAACGGGTTCATTAGCTTCGAAGTTTGCTTGACAAATTGCGCTAGACAAAACAAAAATTTCATTCATGTTTCGATAAACATTATTTACCATTCTGCTTGATTGAATCGATCCGGTTCTTGACCGAATAGAACAACTGGTAATGCATTTATATTGTCTTTTGATGCTGGAGGATTTGAATAGATTTGTACAGGTGAGGCCGATAACCAACTCTACACAACAAAGTGAATCAAAAAGATAAGTTACCAGAAAAATTCGCTTGTTTTATCTTACTCGGATTAATTCAAGTATTGGAACAGTAATCGATGCTGGCAAACAATAACTTAAAATAATTCCAAAAACGACTCCCAAACAACATAATATTAATATCAAAGGCACAACAAGTAATGGAAATAATATTCGTATCCATTGCCATACTAATAAAGATCGATATAAATCGGGTGCATGTGCTCGACATGGTTGACCTGACCGTGGCTGAAATAGAAATAAAGCTCCGACAGAAAAATAATAAATAACAATGAGTGCACCAAAATAAGTTAATGTATATTGTAGAGCATGATAATATATATGTAATTGACGTCCATTTGTTAAACGATAACATAATTGGCTTATTAATAGATTAATAATGCGCAATAGAGTTGTAGAACTAAATAGAATTAAACCTGCATAAGCATACGTTTTTAAAGGTGCTCCTAAATATAAATCTTCTGGATTGTTATATATACATGATGATTGTTCCATATTTTTCATAGACGATGCTATTGTACAAATATATGTAAGATTAAGAATTAATATACAAGAAAGAATAAAACATTCAACAGGTAGAGAACGTCGTGTAGGCAATTCGGGCTTTGTTGGTGGTATAATCATAAGTAATAATGTACTTATGCAAACAAGACCGAGACAAAATCGCATTAATTCACAATTATTTGTTTCTGTTATTTTGGATGTAAATGAATAACTTGTTCCAATACAAACAGGTATTAATTTAAAAAAAATAAAAAAACCGCGTAAAGTTGATACATGTCGAAGTCGTTCTGCTTTTTCTTCTTCCGTTAATAGTCTATAATATGATGATTGATTTCGTATAAAATAATAAAAAATGATTGTTAAATCAATAAAATAAAATATTAATAAACATATCGATGTTACAACTAAATGATTTGATCGATTACATATGTCTTTACTTGATGAAAGACCAATGAAAAGAATAATTATATCAACAAAACGATAACATAAATGAAGTAAACTTCCAGATAATATTCGATCAAATTCAACAAATGAATTAATCCATGTTGTTTCATTAGTTTCACTCGTTGATCTTATTATTGGAAACGTTGATGATGCCATCCCATTTTCTAATACATTTTCAGATTGATTATTACGAATAGGTCTTTCTTCTAAATCTAACAACATACAGCTAGCAGCAACACTATCAATAGGTCCTGATGACATTTTAACAGAAAATAAATACTAAAATTTAATAGATTACATTAAAATCGATCAACAAGTTAAAGAAATATTATTTTCTAGAAACATTCGTCATATACAATAAAAAAAATATTTATTACCTATGCAACAAATCATTCTAGCAAACAAACAACAGATTTTTGGAACTTCATGAGACACGCATGTTATGAACAACTATATATAAATGCCAATGTAAATGTTTTTTACAAAAAATGAAGTAAAACTGTTTTGAATATTTTCTTTTTCCTACGAGAGTGATTTATTCAATTTCGTATGGGCTCGTTCTAACTACCAATCGATTAAGTGTGTAGATGTAGATGACACTACAATTAATGTTAATAAAGAACATATTTTTGACCTCGACAAATAATTGTTGTACTTACAATTACTTCGAAAATCGTACATTCATAAATCGTAGTAAAAAGATATTGTTGTATGATGGAAAACAAAAAAGAAGAGACAAAACCATTGATAACAATAAAAAAAGAACCTGTACGTCTAGAACGTTGGTATTTTGGTGGTTTAGCTGGTATACTCGCGGCATGTTGCACACATCCACTTGACACATTAAAAGTTCAATTACAAACTCAGCAAAGAGCTGAGTATGGCCTTGTTGGTAAAATATGATTTATTCTTTCTCATCAAATGATCAAACTTTTTTTCAATCAAACGTTTTTGTTTTTCTAAATTTTTAGCAATGGCAGCTAAAGTCATACGTGATGATGGATTTCTAGCACTTTATAATGGTTTGTCAGCATCTTGTCTTCGTCAAGCAACATATACAACAACACGTTTTGCTATTTATGGTAGTGTTCGTTCACTTAGACCAAATTCAAATTTAAATTTTCTCGAAAAAATTTCTCTTGCTGCTGGTTCGGGAGCGATCGGAGCATTCGTTGGTTTGTTTATTTAATAAAAGATAAGATTTGAACTAAGAAATCGATATTAATATATATTAAGGAGCACCGGCTGATCTTGTCAATGTTCGTATGCAAAATGATGCAAAATTACCGAAAGAACAGCGACGAAATTATAAACATGCTATTGATGGTATTGTTCGCATATGCCGAGAAGAAGGGCCCAAAAAATTATTGAATGGTAAAATAAAACAACAGAAATAACCAAAACTAGTTTATTTTTATACGAAAGGTGCATCAATGGCTGTTATTCGAGGAGCTTTTGTTACAATTGGTCAAATAGCTTTCTATGAACAAGTTAAACAGATTTTATTAGCCAGTGGTTATTTCAAAGATAATGTTATCACACATTTTTCTTCAAGTTTCGCTGCTGGTAAATCCAATTCAATTTTCATCTCTCTTCGTCTTTTCTATGTTTTATTTGCATAGGTGCTGGAGCAACTTTATTAACAATGCCATTAGATGTTATGAAAACTCGAATGATGAATGCACCACCAGGAACATATAATTCTTTACTTGAGTGTTTTAAAGATATTATTAAAGTTGGTCCAAGTGGACTTTTTAAAGGATTTATACCAGCTTTTATACGTCTTGGTAATCTATTTTCTTTCATCTTCTTGTCTTAATCGACAAATACGATATATATTTATTTTAGGTCCACACACAATTTTAATGTTTATCTTTCTTGAACAACTGAAAAAGAATTTTGGTTATATTAAAAAAGATAAACAATAATTTATATATTCAATTTATTATTTAGAATTTAGAAAAATAAATTCAAATTAGTATTCCCTTGAAACAGCTCAAAATTTGATTGAATTTAAATAGTTTCTATTTTTTCTTGTCACGCGTCTTCTCTACTCGTACTATCTACAAAAATCGATAGAATGTATTGTTTGTTTTTCACCTTTGTCATGTCATTTATTTATGTTCTGTTCTGAAATAAGCTTAGAAATCCATTCTTTCTTTCTATCATAACTTCGCAATTCCGTTGCGTTTACCCATATTTATTATATCTAGTATTAATTTTACAACAGTATTTCTATTTCTATTTCATAAACAAACCTATGATGTGGATAAGTATTGCCTTTGAACTATAATGAACAAAAATTATCGTTCTCTATTGTCACGTTGTTTACAAGATTAAGTATATATCATAGAAGAAAAAAACCAACAGATGAAACAGCTACTCATCAAAAAATAGTTTTTGAGATGAGAATCAGTATGGAATGAATAGGATCTATGAATGTTAGTGCTGAAATTTGATAAATTTAGAAATATCGTTCATCCCCAATCCATCTAGCATACCTTTAGAGCTGTCAAAAGAACTATTTTTAAAATAAAATAAATAATTTTAGAAAATGAAAAAAGTAAATAGAAATAAATCAACATCGCCTTCAACAGTTTCAACTGCTAACATTATGTCAATATATTCAAAATCTGATTTAGAATTGTTTAGTTCATATAGTCATGAACAAGTGCATATTTATGATAAACTTTGTTCAAGTATTTCATCGAGCTGTGAAATAGCATATTGCACATCAGAAGGAATAACAATATGTGTACCTCAAACTTATCAACGACAATTATCATCTTCTCAAAATCTCTCATCATCATCATCCTTGTCATCGATTGTTGTTGCTCGTATAGAATATCCATTCGAATCAAATGATCAAATAAATTCGGTATCAACGAAATCGACATCATCTTTTATTTTTGAAAAACTGAAGGACAAATATTTATCGCGTCTCTATGAAGCATATAAACATCGCCCAACATCTTTATCATCATTCGATCGATTTCTTTGCAATGATACAATAAAATATAAAGGCTTTCGTCGTTGTTTATTTTCTCCATTTGATATAAGATTAAATCAAGGTCAGAGTATATT
This sequence comes from Rotaria magnacalcarata, assembly GCA_900239745.1. NCBI lineage: Eukaryota > Metazoa > Rotifera > Eurotatoria > Philodinida > Philodinidae > Rotaria > Rotaria magnacalcarata. The sequence continues at coordinate 121,000 of OENM01000124.1, read as the reverse complement.
AGCAACAATAACATGTGCACATGAAGTATTTATCTATGAAATCATTTCATCATCAAAACGTTTTTTTCTTTCGCAATCATCAAATTTAAAAATTGATTTAACAAAACGCTTATTTGAAAATATTCAATTGGAAAACTATTTACAAGATACAAATTCAGAAGACGATTACCGTTTATTATATTTTCATTTAACATCACATATTTTATGGAATCAAACAGGTACATTATTGTTTCAACTTCAATATTCAGGTCATATTATTATATGGAAGTTTTATGGATCAACTATCTTAAATGAAAAATCCTTATCAATTATTGATACGAAAATTAATAAACCATTAACGATGATATGGAATGAACAAGCTCAACTATTACTAATCATAGGAAAAGAAAATCAACGAGTTTTCATTAAACTAGATCAAATGAAATTATTTCCTATTAATATAAATCATCATAATGATTACATGAATACAGAATATACACAATTAATTCAATGGAATAGAAATACTTTACTATTAGTTGAAAGTAAAATTAATTATTGTTTGATTTATACGATTCTTACTGATGAAAATCAGGTAAATCTATATGAAAAGAAGTGATATCTACAGATATTCTCCTTTATAGAACTTATTAGTTCTTCTGCTAGATTAAATAAACAAATGTCGACTGCAGAATATTTCAAAAGAAAAGACTCAGTAATTTTTAATAATAACAAAAGAGCTCTAAGTACTTTCAGGACACAAAATCCTTGTACAATCGGTATTATAAGATTTGTCATATTATACTTTTCAGTTCTCCATATTTATTTAAAATCTATCCAGTTTGCTCTATCGAGCTCTTTAAATATGTTTTTAGCCTTCAACTTATAATTGTAATCAAGTCGATTATCGTATTCTTCCTTCACCTATTGTTGGCTTTCAAGAAGAACAATACTCATCATCATTCATGAATCATATATCAATTTTAATCGGTTGTGAAGACGGTTCAATTCATTGTCTTATTATTTCTCGTGAATCACCTTTAACTATAGTCGATATGAAATTAGTTACTAGTGGACAAATGAAATCTTGTTCTCGTAAACCACTACTTCTGCGTCATTTTAATTTATCATCGAATGAATTACTTCTTGCACGTATTTTCTATTCTCCAATTGTTGCACCTAATGTTAAATTTGGTTTTGTTCTATGTACATTACATCGTTGGTTATCAAGTACTGTGAAATCAACGGAAAATATTATTGAAAATTTTCTAGAAAGAATCGATATTCCATTGTGGCGTTCATTTGATGAAGTTGCTATTCTTTTAAATGAAATAACACATAGCACAAATCAGAATTATCAAATAAAAAAACAAACAAATCAGAATGTACTTTTTCTTCAACGAGTATGTCGTTTGTGTTCGTTATTAAATAATACGAAACAAATAGAAATATATGAAAATCAATTATTAAAAATCTATCGTTATCAATTCTGGACTATTTTAAATTCATTGTTTTCTAAAATGATGAATAAACTTACACCAATCGAATTATTAATTTATAGAATTTGTTCTAATGATCAACAAATATATTCGTCTACTTTATTTATGTGCCCAATGTGTAATACTTCATTAACAATGCTAGCAGATGATCTTTTATTTTCGACGTGTTCTAATAAACATATGTGGCCTCGATGTTGTCGAACACTCCTACCATTGTCTTTTGACTCTGCACAAACATGTTCATTATGTGATCGAACAATAATATTGATTGACACAAATAATAAAAATTATTCCAATTTTCTTCAATATAAAGATCACGAGTTGAACATTTTATTCTCATCCATATGTACGTTCTGTATGTAAAATGTTGAAATAATTAAACACGAAGGTTGTTAATCCAGCAGATAGTTTTTCATCTTGTTTTTTTTTGTTGAAATATTTAATGTTTACAAAGTATTATGTGAATATCAAAACAAGAAAAGAAATGAATTGATCCATAACAACGTCATTAATATGAAATGTTGAATGTTAGAAGTCTATCTATGTCAACGGATAATTCATTTACCAACGACTACTACTATATACGAAGCGTATCATTAAATATGAGTATAAATAAATATCAAACTGGACACATGTTCTCAAATGATTTTAGCTTTCGTTTAAAAGTTAAAACTACAAACTTGAAATGCTTTATTATGCATGATTTTCTAAGGAAAATATATCCATAATTTAAAAGCATTTTCTTGAAACAATAAAAAAAATAAGTTCTGACTCCTACAAGGAATACTCAATTGGAAACAAACAAAATGCACTTTGGTAATAATCATTTCCATCTGTTTTTCAGCTATCAATCATTTCATGAAAAGATCTCGATTAAAGTTCAATAAGCAATGCATCTTAGATATTTTTTCTATAATTGTACACATATCAGAGTGAGGTTTTCAGAGAATCCAATCAAATCGTTTTGAAGATTTCAAAATATTGTGAAAACTAGTTTTCTTTAAAGTACTATCATTATTTCTATTGTTGATTTTAAAATCTATTTTTCATACTATGTTCATCCCGAGTATCATATGTAGAATAAGAAGTTTTTAGCGAAATTTCTTAACTTTTTTCAGATATACAAGTATCATAGGAAATTATGGAAGGACCTCGCGAGATATAGGAAATATAGTACGATTGCGAAGCATGGTTTACACTGAAAAAATTGTCTTGAATCCCGCTAAAGTCTTGTTAGTTAAAATATCAACTTACGAAGCTTGACAATTTCATTGGGTAACAGAAAAACAAGAAATGTAATTTCATTAAATGGATCTTTTTTTAGAGGACACTCTCTAGAATGCCAGTTAGATTTGGGAGAAAATAGGTTTGTTGAATGACTTCGAAACNTAACGTTATTCATTGGATTCGACTTTTTTTGTCTTTTCTTTGGACTAAACGTATAGATCATTGCTTGACCTATTTATTTATCCATCGATCGCATGCTTCTTTTTCCTCTAAGTTTAACGAAAGTTTTTGACTATTGAAACATAAACATAAGTGCATTTTTAGATATTATCAATAGAAAAGAAATAATTAAAATCAAAAATGGTCAATGCATCATCGAAAAAACGTCCTCGTGAGAATAGTTCAAGTAGTGATGAATCAGAATCTGAAAATGAATTTCAAGTCGAAGCTATCGTTGATAAACGTATAAGAGGAAAAAAAATTCAATATCTTCTTAAATGGAAAGGTTATTCTGATGCTGATAATACCGTAAGTTCTATTAATTTATTATTTCACTTGAAAGTTTAATATTTGCCACGAATATTGACAGTTGTTTATTTTTTCTTATCTCGGTTTTGGCAGATTATTGCATTTTCATATTACTATTCTAGTTACGAACTGTCCCAACACGGCATATAGAATTGTCTTGTTTTTATTTCGGTTTCCACCCGTTAATATTCAGGTTCCCATGAGAATAATCAACAGGACAGGGTCTTTCGTATTGTACGAAACTGTTTATGCTAATCAAACAAGTGTTATGCCTCAGTTATGCGTATATGTCATCCTGCCAAACATGTATTCATCTCATTGCATCATTGATTTCTTTGTTAGATCATGTATAGCGGAGTTATGATTTCCTTTTTTTCCTTGTAAAAGGTATATTTTGTAGAAAAAGTCAATCAAAATACTTTTGTTCGCTATTGTTTTTCAATAATTTCAGAAATTGTTATTGTAGTACTTTTTCTTACTGACGCTTGTGTTACATAATTAAGATTGCTATAGTATAATGCTTAATCGACTTGTTTCTATTCGATTGGTTTCAAAATTTAAAAACCAATTAGATAATGCATTTGTGAAAAAAATCAATCGTATCAGAAGTGAAGTTTTATTTTTCAACAGATACTTTTAACGAGAAAGCTACGTGGCACCTATTTTAAAGTAGATTCTAACTTGCGCCGCCCAGGATGGTCTCTATTCGTTGTTGAACGTAAAGAAGTATTTCTTACTATACCGCTAGTTTTTTATCGAATTGTATTTCATGAAATTATTATTGTGTTTTCATTTTAAAATTTCACACAAAAGTATGCTTCTTAAAGCCTTTTAAGTACTTTTTTATGTTCATTAAATCGAGTTAAATATGAGCTTAAAATTAAAGTTTCTTTGGTTTTTGTTCATTTATTTTAGTGGGAAGATAAAGGCAATCTCAATTGTCCAGATTTAGTAAAACAATTTGAAGAAAATTCAAAAAAGAAAACCAATGGAAAACTTGACACCAATGCTAAAAAGAAAATGCACAAATCAAAAAAGACTAAACTTGGTGATAGTGGTGAAAATCATCAAGTTGATAAAGATACATCGATGAATACAAGTAATACGAACGATTCAAATCAAGACCATGAAAATGATTCAGAACAAAATGGTACATATCATAGTTCAACATCTTCTATCTTGAATGATATTGAATTATCAACTAAATCTGGTCTTACATCTGTTTGTAAGTATTTTTCATTTTCCTTATAAGAAATTTGAAACGAATCAGAAATTAATTTTTCTATATAGCTAAAAGTGAAAGTATGAATGGTGATATAGTTGAAGGCAAGAAAATCGATGATAATGAAAACAATGAAACAAAAATTAGTGAAGATGATAATAATAATATAAATAATAGTAGTATTGAATTATTAAATAAAACATCACCACTCAAAGATAATATTTCTAATGAAAGAGCAAAGGAACCACCTGTAAATCTTCGTCTTCGTATAACGCCGAGTTCGGCATCATCAATATCATTAACGCTTAATGATAGTGATAATAATAATAATACAAATGATAAATCTACGATGGACAATTCAATTATAATTACTAATGATCAAGATATAAGGGAAATCAATAATGTTGATGAACAACCAGTTGAAAAAATTGAAGGCGTTAGAAATGATAAAGATGGAATTTCATTTAGAATTAGATTAATTGGACAACATGAGACACTATGGATGTCATCTAAAATTGCCAATAGAAAATATCCACAAGCTGTTATTGCATTTTGGGAAAGCCATGTTGAATTCACATGAACAACGTTAACATTCTTATAAAAATCTTGTTTTCCTTTTTTTGTACAAATTTTGTATATGTTAATTAGTATTCACTGTAGTATGGTAATCAATAGAATTGTATGTTTTCTTATTTCGCCTCGGAAAAAATCTTATTGGTAAAAGTCGATCATCTTGGAAAGAAAAACTAAAGAACTTCATTGTTAGATACGTTTCAGTTTTACTAGATTAATAAAAACACTTTCAACTACTATAATCTAATGTATAATTGACTCCTGCTAAAGAATACGTCAGTTGCAAGAACACTATCTGGGAAATGACGCCCTTTTTCTACTGTGAATATAAAGAGTTTCCAGAAGCTCTGAAACTGGGTGTGAGCGTGGGGACAAAAGAATCGACTCCACACCCCCAAGACTTGAGAGAATAGCTATAACGCAAAGAAACTAAAACATTATCATCAGTGAAAACAGACCATTTTTCATCTCCTTTTTTTGTATCATTTCATAAATATTTTAAAAATGAGTAACAAAGCAAAGCATGCCATTCCTGCTGACAAAACTGAACAATCGAGAGAAGCTTCATCTCGGTCAATAGCAAGAACTTCTGTGAAATATAATAAAATATTTCGTTTAGAAATTCTACCAAATTATTTGACGCAATTTCGACTCATTCTTTTATTAAAAAAATCAATACTAATGATGAAAACAATCTTCAATATGTAGGAAAATATCGGAACATATAAGATTTTAATATTGAATCTCAACAATTTTTGAAAGAAAAATAAATCTCTGAACTTCAGCGTCCTCTATTATATTTAGTTTTTCGCCATTCATGCACAAGAAGAAATTGAGATGTGAGAGTAATATTTACATGTTCAAATAATTGAATAGAAACTATAGACTTTCATTATTCCAGCAAAATGTCTAAAGAGGTACATAAACTAAGTCAAGTTTTATTCTGTTTATGTTCTTAATTCAGGATCAAACAAAAATATCTCTCGAATTAAAAGCAAAAATGGCTTTTGACGAACTAAATAAACGTGCTAGCGCACAGCCAACTCTTGTTAAAAAAATCGGTGCTATAATTCAATTTGACATAACAAAAAATGGAAAATTTCAACATAGTTGGAGTAAGTATTTTTTAAATAACATCATTAAACTAGATCAAAGTAATTTTTCCTAAGCTATCGATGGAAAACAAGGAATTATATATGACGGGAAACCAACTGAAGGAACAACAGCTCAAGTAACAATTACAGTTGATGATAATGATTTTGTTGAATTGGCTTTAGGCAAAGCAAATGCATCTGCAGTAAATATTGAATATTTTTTATGCTTTTATTATTATTATTAACTCTTGTTTCTATTGTAGTTGTTTGCTAAAGGCAAACTCAAAGTGAAAGGCAATGTAATGTTAGCACAAAAACTATCAACACTCTTCAAGGAACAATCAAAACTATAGACTAGAATCGAATTATGATTTACTTTGACAACGATGTTCATAATAATAACTCACTAACATTTTCATAGTTTAGAATAAATCACATTTGTTGATGACAAAGAAAAAGATTCATTCAAAAGTTCTCATTTGTCATTTATTCGCCTGAATTTATACATATTAGACATTCGTATAAGTCACGATTGAAAGTGGGAAATTCATTTTGAAATCTTGTTTGCTGTTGGGATTATTTAGAGAGGAAATAAAACGTGAGCGATTACTTGACAAAATCAGCCGAATAATTATTTTACCAAAAAAGACTCAATTTTTTCTAAGAAATTCTCGAATTTTCAAAAAACATAATTAACTTCTGCTAGTTTCTATTGCCAAGCGATTGATAAAATAGTTCCATCATTTCAAGTACTCGTAAACCAGGTAAAATTTTAACCAGAATACCACGAAAATTAGAGACAGCCTTCAAGTTTCTTCAATTTGGAGAAGAAAGGGCTCTGACTGTTTAACATACACGAGTGAATGTCTTTGTTCGAATCTCTAGAAAAGAGAAGAAAAAATTTTAAATTCGAATAAAAAACTACAGATAAATAGTGTCAAATTAGGAAGAAACTGCATCCAAAACATTCTAAACAGCAGTCAGATTCGTTCCTAATTCTGCTTGCAGCGCTCTCCACTTTCGGTACTGCCTTATCATCGTCATCATAAAGTGACAATACTCTTGCGTTTCTGGTAGATACACAACAACCAGATCAATCTAATTAATTTTACTTCTCTAAAAAAAGATAAAAATTTATCGTTACGAATTATTCAAACACTCAAAACTAGTCGAGTACGTGAAACATTATCAAGTTCAGATTTCTATAGCATAGATAATTATCTCATTAGAATAGAAATTTCAATGTTGATGCAGTTAATGCTTCAGTATACCATGTTTATTTCGTTGTAGTCTCCTTGAGTATTCTGTAATGTTAGTTAAGACAAGAAAAAGTTTCTACGTAAACACTATTTATAATCGAAGTAAAAATCATTGGTTTTCTAGCACATTTTTAAAGAAAATTCTGGTTATCTAAATACCAATTTCATAGAGGAATCAACGAAAAACTATTAACTATTTTCTATTATATTTAAGATCGGAATTAAACAGGTTACACCATATTATTTTGGAGCTTCGATCTCTTTAAAATCTACATTTGACAATATAATGGCCATCGAAATGATGCGGTTAATGGCAATCTTTCTCATCATGATTCTTCTGGTTCATTATAGCTTATATACGGTTATATCTATGTTTAATAATAGGACAATGAAGACAACAATTGATTTCGTTCTTGTCGGTGTAATTCATTTATTAAATAGTTTTTTTAAAAGAGAATCTTTCGAATTAATGATAGATATGCGCACTATAGAAGAAGCAAAAAGAGGGGAAATGAGTGTACTTCATGAATAACCGATTTTCAATTGAATATTTATTTTGTGTTTCGTTTACCAACAAGAGCATACGGTAAGCCATATAGAGATGATAAAAGTTCACTTTTTCGTTTAGTATGAATATATTCTCCAGCATGATCATGATCTTCATCGCTATAGTCACTATTGCTTTTCCCTTTATCAAAACGAAGAAAATCAACTTGAGATAATGGCACATGTTTCAAATTCTAAAAACAAAATAGAATAGAATATATTATTTGTCACATAAAACAAATACCAACCCCATGAGCAATTCGACTTTCAACATTATTTGAACATAAAATTGAAAGCATGACAAGTAAAGCTATGAATGTGCAAAGTGCTTTCAGCATTTTCATTGATGATTTAAGAAAAAAATGCGAGTATAAATCTAAAATAATTTTGTTTGCTATGCATATTTATCATTAATTGATGTTTGAACCCTGAACGTTCTTATTTGAGTCAAGTGGAAAATATAAACGACTAAAAAGTGTATATTTGCTCAACACTATACCGAGAATAAATAAATTACTTGATTGGCATGCAAACAAATACTTTTTATTATTGTCTATTCTCAAGAACAATTTTCAACTGTCCTAGTTGTCAGTTAACAGTCAAACTACATCTACCGGAGCTAATTTTTTCTCAGTCCAGAATTTTAAAAAACTTATTTAGAGATGTCTACTCGTTTTATGCATTGGAGAAAAAGAACTCGTTTACAGTGAATATAATAAATACTGCATTTTCTCATGTATTTTCACATGGGTGCAATTTTAATAATCTAGTAGTCGGTAACTTCATGTTATATAGAGATATATAATCGGACGGAGAAAAGTAGTTGAAGAGAGAAGATAATTCATCTAATATTTTCAATATTTGGGATTGTTTATATCGACAATAATAATTGAGATTTTTGTCTCGTTTACGCTTTCCACGTCATCAGAACACGTCTCACTAAACTGAATACAGAAAATCAATGATAAATAAATAGTTAAATGGACCAAGTAGAGATGATTAATATATCATGCTAATACTTAAACTTCAGTGTTTATCGAAGAAAAAGAGTTTGAACATAGAATAAATTAAGATAAAATATGGCAATCTGAATACTATTAAATAAACCACTGTTAATGTTGCAGGTTATATAAACAAATAATATGATAAGAGAATTGATTTGTAGATAAATCGAACTAGACTTAAAAAAATATTTTCTCTTAGAATTATCAATATTCCGTTGCATTTATAAGTTTCTCAAACTTTCGTTATAATAGGTCTTTCAACGACTTTTATCGAGAGATAATAGAACAAGACTATTAAAGTAATATATCATCCATTGATATTCATTTTGAATCTAATCTACGATTAGCCTGAAAATATTTTTTATATATTGAACTGTGAAAATATAATCGTAATCTCAATGTTTAATATTTATCTACAATTATAAATGAATCTGATCTTATGGTTCGACTTTTGAATAATATCAAAGGTTTATTTAAAACAGATATCTTTTGAATGGATTTATTCGAAAATATTCATAAATGATCATTAACTTTGATTATTCCATTGAACCTTCAAGATCTATTATCTCTTTTCAGACCAATCATAACGAGCACGGAGTCAATTTGAATTCACACAGAATAAACGATCGCTGTTATCAGTAATATTTCATTAAGCCACACAATAAAAATTTGAAGTCATTCTTGTATTTTCATCATATACATTTCAACTCCATTGATCTAGGTTAGAAATAGGAAGAAAAGTATCAAGTATTTCAAACAATGAACTCTTTTCTTTTAAATAAATTGTTCAACAATATAGAGATAAGTTGGAATCATCAATTAGGCTTAATTTGTATATAGAATTATTATTAGAATAAGAATTTTGATATTATCAGCTGTGCTTATAAAATGATTATTCGAGCAATTATGCATCTTTAAAACCAATTTTCTCTTTCCAATTAATTGTTAACTGAAATAACTAAACAAATCTTTCATAAAATATTATTTAATGACTTCTGTTTTTTCAAAACCTTTTTGTACCAGTTGGTAGCTATAGATACAAATAATGAATACTAGTACACAAAAGTCTGCATCATTATAATGAATGACTGGTGAATATTGAGTACAGAGACAGTGAGAATACTGGTGGTGAGTTTAAACTCTACCTTAATTTATAATGGTTTTCTTAAAAAAAGCAACTCAAGAGTGATGAAACATTTAGAAAAATAATTTTGATGACACCAATAAAATCAACTCAGTAGGAATTTGGACATGCGAGGATGTCTTCATTTGCTTTTGCTGATAAACACATACAAACGACGCCATCAACAAACAGAATGATAGAAAAATCCACGCACTTTCGCAATATGATCAGCATAAGACAATGCGTTTTCATAGTGGTAATGTTCGCGACACATGACTGGAACTGTTTTTCTGGGCGTATCTATCCTGCGTGAACCAAAACAAACAAAACACGATGGACGTGGTACAAAGATAAAATGGTGTCTAATACGGACTGTGAAGTGACGTATTTACATGAGATCTCCTGGGCAAACTTAAACAAATTCTATGAATTCAAAGTTTCATTCAGAAATGAAAACCTTTTTTTAATTGGAACGCATAACGATAACTTTAGTTGATGCTTGAGCAATATAAAGACTCTTTTAATCAAAAATATTTCATTAAATCGACGATTGGCAATTTGCCACTAGAAGAAACTCACATACTGAATTTCAATTTGGTTCGATATGCATACTTCTTTTTACAGCAGAATGCCAAGATGATTACATTTATTGTATTAATCAAATAACACTAGATTGAATATATTCGGATTTCTTCGTAAAGAAAACATTTGTTTCTCATACATGATCGATAGGTAATATTGTCAAATAGCAATCATTTCCTTATGTCAAACACTACTTGGTATAAAACTTAGTTTTAGTAGATTTAAAAATATGCCGATTAGGAGAACGTAATGAATATGCAGCTTTCATTTATCTAAAAAGAAATTTTGCTTTTTGCTTGCAATTAGCAACGTTGTTGTTAGATATATCAATAGAAAACAAATCTGTCCTAGTTACATTGCTTCTTCGTGTCAAGTTGAAAAGATTTCACAGAAAAGACCTCAAACGTTATTCGCGTATTAGACTGTGTTTAGTCTATTTCATTTGGATTCGAAGTGACAACTGTATATAAAAATCTCTCAATAAATTGGAAGGTTAATAATCAAACTTTCTTTTCATTCATTTGTAATTGTTCGCTCCAATAACTCTTTTTCTTTCTTTTACATATAAATTATGTGATATAAATTTTTTTCAAAAAACAAAGGTTAACTCGCGGGCGAACAATTCATTTTCATTTGACCGACTGCTATTGTCATTGTCCGTCGTGTCGAAAGAATCTAATAGACAGCATAAGAAAATCTTTTTTTCCTTCGTGATATGATTTTCCATCTAACTCCAACACACCAAACTGTCGAGTGCACAATAGAACGAAAGAAAGAGAATAAACACGGGCAACAACGTGCGTGAAACATAGCCACACATTAAAGACATCGACCAATCATACTCTTGTTCATTCATATATTCTATCCTTTACTTTACTTTGTCGTTTGTTTGTCAATAGTGAAAATTTTATTCTTGTTGGACCATTTGCAACCAATGTAAGTAAGAACAAAGTTCGGATTAGAGATTCTGAATTATTTGGTTTACGAAAGTGTTCAAGTTTTTTCTTCTTTTGTAGTCCGTTTAATCGATGGATACAGGATTACAAGTAGATAATCACTCATTTTATCTATTTTTTAAATAGATTTTTCGCCAATAAATAGGTTTCTCAACAGAATTCTGCATCAACAAATAGTGGCAATGTAATTGTACTCAATAATAGTGATATGATGCATCAACGAGCAAATCTCTCTGGTCAACAAGTAATTATAAGAAAAAATAGGAAGAAATATTTATTTTTGTAAACTAACTTTTGAAGATAGTTCTTAAAACAAGTTCATCACCAACATCTCATTCAACACAAGGTCAAATTCTTCAAACAGCGGATGGTCAATTTATTATTTTACAAAGTGCTGACCAACAACAAAATCAATCGACCCAATATGTACAAGTTGGTGGACAAAGTATTAAATTATATTTTTATTAAAATATACGTAAATAACATATTTAATAGTTTTACAAATAAGTAATGTTCAATCAAGTCAACAACCTCAATCAATAACAATTCCAGCTGGTGCTTTGCAACTTACTGGTAATGGACAACAAATTGTACAATTAGCAACACCAACTAAAATGCAAACATCAACACAAAATGGTTCGGTTATCATGGTAAGATTTTATTTTTCATCGATTTAAGTTATGTATTAAATTTGTCTTAAGATGGTACCAGGAAATTCAGGTCAATTACAAACTGTTCAAATGCAAACAGCTAATTCAACAACTCCTAGTCAACAACCATCGATGACACAAGAATCAACAGAAGAAGAACCATTATACGTTAATGCTAAACAATATAATCGTATATTGAAAAGACGTGCTGCAAGAGCAAAACTTGAAGCTGAAGGAAGAATTCCACGAGAACGAAAAGTATTTTAATAAATATTTGTTAATTTAAGACTTATTATGTTTGTTTTTCAAGCGTAAATTTCTTCATGAATCTCGTCATCGACATGCTATGAATCGTGTACGTGGTGCTGGTGGTCGTTTTGCTCCGGGAGCAAAACAAAAAGCATAAAAAATTTCATTTAAATGACTTTCATATTGTGTATCTTTTGTCAATCGTTTTGTTTCAATATCTGCTTGTGTTGTGCATATTGTAAAGTCAAATGAGAAAAGATTTTCTTTGTGTTTGTTGTCTTCTATTTCACTTCAGCTGAGAGAAAAACAAGCAGTTTTTTTGTTTCATTCATTTTTGTGTATTGTTCTTGTTCTCATGGATATTTGCTGAAAATAAGCAAGAAATAAAATCAATTAAACAAATTTCAGTTTAAATATTGAGAAATATGAATATTTTATAATTGTAGACAAGATGAATGAACGACAGTTAATATTTGAATCAGTTTTACCAAGTGAACTTGATCCATCTAGATTTTCAAAACCAATTATTGATGGAGTTGAACAACCTTTAACAAGTAATGTTTCACTGTTTGCTTTTGTTTATTGATAAGGTCATTGGTGAGGGCGAGAAGTTTTTTGCTAGGAAAACATCACGTTGGAGTTGAATACTTTTGCGAGTGCATAATGTTCTTGAATCATTCTAGACCATATCTTATACCAATACAATCTAGTGAACGGAATATAAATGAGTGCATATGACGCATATCAGAAATCGCTTTGAATTCACTCTAAAAGTTCCATTTCTGTATTGATAGATCGCCGAATAATTTTGTTATTTTCATAGAAATCTAAAAAATATGAAGATAAGCAGTGTTTAAAGAGCGGAAGATATCTCTTCCATCGAGATAGAATTTATTCCTAGATGACAAGTTATTCAATGTAGTTTTTTTCCTCGTATTCCTTCCAATAAAACGTGATTATGTTTGTTCAAAACGTATTAATATTCAAACAAGTTTTAATTGTTTATTGGACTAGAGATATCTAAATAGGATTCAAAGCAATATTTTATTTTCGTCATGAATGTATCAAATACAAGTGGGTCACGTCCAAAAGATTGAAATAGTAAAAAGAAAAGAAAAATCATTGGATTCTGTAATAATTGTAACACGATATATATATCGTTAATCCTCATGAAGAAATTAATGAATTCTATTTTTTAAGTGACGAACTTGTTTTTTCTTCTGTTTTAGTCACATCGATAACTGGTGATAATGTAGTTCAACAGCCAGTAGAAAAGAAACTAGCAGCATCAATAGAATATGATTTTGACGACGATGAATTAGTTGCGTTTGCTGAAAATCTTGAAAATATTCCACCAGAAATTTTGCTAAAAGAAGAGAAACAAAAAAAAGAGCGACCAAACAATCCGTTATTTAAATATCGCCGTGGTGTTATTTCAGTTTCTGATCTGTCTGCACAAATTTGGTGTGAACAACAATTAACATATAAATTTCTATATCCATTTATTCTTAATGATGATGGAGAAATAAAACGCGTTGACGATAAGCCACATATGTTACGCGGAACATCTTTACATTTAGAACGAGAATTAGAGATTCAAATAAAAGTGACTATCGAATGTAAAACACGTGAAGATTCCTATGGTGTACGTTTATTAAATATGATTCAAGGTATCCATGGATTATTAACATGGAATAAACCCAATGAACGTTATATTACGCGTGAAATGCCTGTAACTTTATTCATCAATAGTTAAACCAGAAAACAGAAATGAATTGGATTTTTTTAGATTTTCGGAAATATGTATGGTGGTAAATTATATTTTCGTGGTATAATTGATGAAATTAATTTTGATCCGCGTACAAATCAATTGGAAGTTGTTGAATTTAAAACACGTGCATCAAAAACAGCTCCCAAAGCTCAACAAACGTATACACATGAAATTCAAGTTAATATCTATAGAACATTACTTGATGAACTTATACAAGGACAAGTTGATAAATCACTTTATTTTCAACGTTTTAATCTCGAATCAACTATGTTGTTATCTGATTCTGTCACGAATGAATATAATCAACGCGGTTTTACAAATGTTGAAACACTTGAAAATGCTTTTGATTTATTAGTTAAATTAGCTTTTCAAATGCCAACGATTACAACAAGTAAGTTGATTTATTAGTTGTCAGTTTTATGCAGCATAATGTTGATTCAGTGTAGTCGAAAGATCACGATCAAATTTTTAACTTTATAGAATTTCAATATTCCAACAAATTTAATAAAAACTATAGAGTTACGTATTTATGTAGACAATTCCAAGGCTTTAATAGCAGTCAAGTATTATATCGGACAAAATTGTGGTCATTGATGTAGTTGAGTCTAACTAGTCGTAGTGTATTATGAATTACTAATGAACGTGACAGTTGACCAATTATTTCAATAGAAATTAATTTCATTATAAAATCAATTATTTTAGATGGTGCAATTGAATATATTCTTCAATCTGATAAAACATGGAAACATCGAAAGGAGTTTGAACGTGATGAACGTCATCTTGAAGAATTAATTATTAAAAGTGAACCCTTTTGGCTTGCTACACGTCAACCTCAAGGTGTCGATATTGAGGATGCTTATAAATGTCAATGGTGTGATTATAAAGATATTTGTACATGGCGTGAAGAAAAATCAAATGAATTTTCAAGAAAAAAACGACGATTAAATTAATATTCAGATCGTTTCTATTTTCTAGTTGTCATGTAGATAGTGAAGAGTTTTCTTTGCGCTTGAGATCAATCTTATAAATATACAGATTTGCTCTTTTTGTTCCAATAAAAAACAGATCTAATTTTAATACTTTATAGATGACAAATCCTAAACGAACTCTGTATGTTGGCGGTTTAGCTGAAGAAGTTGATGAAAAAACTTTGCATGCTGCTTTTATTCCATTTGGTAAGAAAATCATTTTTTGAATGCAATAAATTATTATTCTTTTGTTTCTATTGATTAAGGCGATATATTTGAAATTCAATTACCAATTGATTTTGAAACTCAAAAACATCGTGGTTTTGCTTTTGTCGAATATGAAACAGCGGATGATGCTGCGACAGCGATTGATAATATGAATGATTCAGAATTATTTGGTCGAGCAATACGTGTTAATCTAGCTAAGCCGGTGCGATTAAAAGAAACAAGTTCAAAACCAGTTTGGTCAGAAGATCAATGGTTATCAAATGCAATGAATTCAACAGAAAATGAAACATCATCAACATTAACAGACAACAACAACAATGATAATAATAATAATACGAAACCAATAAAAACTTTGACAAAAGATGATGATATCGATGAAATCGATTTTGATACAGGTAGACCTTTATCAAAAAGAATTAAAGCAGCAACAAATCCACGTGTCTATTTTGACATTGAAATTAATGGAAGTCGAGCTGGAAGATTAATAATAACATTATTTGCTGATATTGTACCATTAACAGCAGAAAATTTTCGTTGTTTATGTACACATGAAAAAGGTTTCGGTTATCGACATACTTCATTTCATAGAATTATTAAAGAATTTATGGCACAAGGTGGAGATATGACCAAAGGAAATGGAACTGGGGGGAAATCTATCTATGGAAGAACATTTAAAGTATAACAAAAGTTCTTTTTTTCGTTTTCTTTATCATCTTTTATTTAGGATGAAAATTTCAATGTAAAACATACGCACGCTGGTCAATTATCAATGGCTAATTCAGGTCCAAATACCAATGGATCACAATTTTTTATTACTTTCGTTAAATGTGATTGGTTAGATAATAAACATGTATGCATTGATTCTCATTTAAGTTAATTTTTTTGTAAACATTTATTCTTAGGTCGTATTCGGAGAAATTATTGAAGGTTTTGAACTACTTAAAAAAATGGAAGATGCTGGAACAAAAAGTGGTACAACAACAAAAACAGTGACTATTGTTGATTGCAATGAATTCAAATAGTTCATCTCTCTATTTGTATATATTTCTATTCATCGAAGATTTGTGATGAACGAAGAAGTTAACTAAATTTTGTTAAAATCGAGAAAAAAATCTTGTTTAATTTTATTCGAGCAGAATTGCGAGTTAAAACAATATTTGAAGTAATAATCAAAGAATTACATCTCAAATCTTTTCTTGATTCAAAATAGATAAAATTGGCACTCAAAGAACTTTTGTTATCATCAATAGAATGTCTTTGAATTATTTTCACTTCTTCATTTACATAAAAAAATTTAATCGTTATTTTTATTAATATAATCGAAAAAACAATATTGAAACGATTAAAATTAATCATAAGTAGTTATAGAAGCATTTAAATATTGCTTTGAAAGAATGATGATATAGATTTGACCAGTGTTCAAAGAAAATCGATTCGATTTCGATAACACTTGTTATTTGACGAGATAATAATGATAAATCAATTTTCGTTGAAGTAAGATAGAGACACCAGTTTCATTTCGAGACAAAATAATAAATATCCGTCGTACTATGAATATTTCGCCTGCTTCCGTTGCGTGATTCTCTACAGATCTTTGTGGAGCATACATCTGTTTTTGAAGAAAATGACGCGTACTAGTTTCACAACGAAATACTGCGGCCTTTTATCTCCGTTGATTAGAGACTACCAATAAAGCTGCTTTGTCTTCCTTCTTTTTTCGTCAGAAAGAATCTAAGAAAAGTAGCGGTTCCCTATTACAAACCTTACGTTAGAAATCACCAAATGAATTTTCTGTCGTTTCGTGGTATTTTCAAAATATAATTTCAGCTTTCTTCAGAGACATTGAGTAAAAGAGAATTAATCCAGCGTTTTAGAACAGCGAGTAGTATACATATGATTCGATGTTTGTACATTTTCTCTTGCCAATATCGACATTGACAGTTCTTTTTCTTAACTATATGTAGATTTATTCTGACTAGTTAGAAGTATTATCTGAATATCTAGTAATAAATAATACTCGTCGGAAATAATATTATTTGAAGCAAATATAAAGCGTACGCTTCGTTAACCTTTATGGTAAATAGCTACCTTCATCATTATTAATAGAATGTTCTAAATATAATTCTCACCGATGATCTTCTTGGATTGAAATTCGATAAAGAAACAATTTATTCTTTACTAAGACGACTATTTCATAAGAATCAATGTTGGAAATAATCACAGTATAAACTGGGTCATTCTGATAGAATTAGATCATCAAATATTTTAATTAGACGAATTTTATTTAAAAAAAATTAATAAGGAGAAATCAACTATTTTGATTTCAATAAAAGTCTACGGGGGAAAATAAAAATTTATTTACTTTTTTAAAAATCTATGCTCTTATTGATATTTCATTGATTTAATATCAAATTGAGTTACAGGTGCATCTTGTCTTGCATCACCTTCTAGAATCATTCCTAAAATACTTTCTTGGTTATTATCAAACTTTAAATGAACAATTAATAATCGTTGACTTTTTGGCATCAAATGAATAGTTGTATTTTTAATAATATTTTTTCTCCAAAAGCCAACAGCAGTACTAACAGCACCTGTTCCACATGCTTGTGTTTCGTCATAAACACCATTTTCATATGTTCGTAAATAAATCATAGATTGATCAACATCATCGAGATACGCAAGATTTAAATTTAAATTGCGAATTTTAGTCTTTTCTCGATAAGAATTTAAATTCTCATTTGCAAATTTGATGATATCAAATTGATGGAATTCATCAAGTGATTGAATTATAGAACGAGCATCTATAACTATATGATGACTTCCAACATTAACGTATATCCAAGAATCAATAAAACGTAATTCTTCGTATAAAGGTAATTCTAAAGCAACACGATCATTATCAAAAAGTTTTGCTCTATATGAACAACCATTTAATATTAATTCAATGTCATTTAAATGAACATTATCTGTTAAATTTGCATGTCGAACAGCACATCGAGCTCCATTTCCACACATTATTCCTGTTGAACCATCAGGATTATAGAAGTCATACTTACAAGTTGAATTGTTTTTATTTTTTTCAAGTAAAACAAGGAGACCTTCAGCATCTGGTAGATTTTTTCGTTTACACAGACTATTGACTAGAATATTCCACTGGCTATTTATTGATATTTGTCTCTTGTCTACTATAACAAAACGATTTCCAGCACCAGACCAATGTTCAACTTCAATTAGCATATTACTAATTATATAAAGAAAAAAAGGAAAATTACCAGGCACAAATTAATTTTCTTGATTCTGTGCCAATGGAAAGGGAACGTGTTATCGACGTATCAGCAATATCTTTAAACCGAAAAATGTCTGCCACGATGTTTTAAAAGCTAAAATTCTTTTCTGGTTATTAGTCCCTTAGAATCTAAGTATTTGATACACATAATCTCGAATTAGAAAAGCGATTCATCAGCGAATGAAACTCTTTTTGATTAATGAAAATGTTATATTGAATGAAATTTTTAATAGGTTTTAATCTTAATCGGCTAAATACAATTCCTTGAATAGCTGAAATTTATAGCTTAAATAAATTTTCCGACAAATTATTTTGATTAATTATTCTATAAAAAATATTTGTACTAGACTGGTTAAATAAAGAATTTGACGTCAGTATAAACTTGTACAAGTTGATAAAAATCAGCTACGACACCAGTACTAGCGCTATCTCTTACGTAAGTAAAAACAATCGATTCAATAATAAAAAGACTTCTCAGTTAAAAGGTAGTTCTTGAAAAGCAGTTGGTTCTATTTTTACTTGTTCTTATGATTTATATAATTAGCTACTGTGATTGACGATTCTGAACTCCGGAATCTGAAGTCATATACGGCATAAGTCTTGCTTCACACTATTTCAACATTGTACAAGATGACTACTTTAAAGCAACCTCCTCGAATAGGTATTTGAATTTTATTCAAGTCATTTATGTGTTTAGCAAAGTAACAAAAAGAAAGGTAGTTAGTGATATCTACCGAAAGGCTTTTAAATTCATTTTATGGCCAATCAAAGACTACCAAGAATTTTACTATAATAATGTAATTGCTAATGTATTTGAGAACAACAAAATAAAAAAACGGAAAGTGCCCGTGTGAATTCACTAATTCATTCGCAAAATAAAGAAAAAATCTACATAGATCGCAGACACTGAAATGCATTAGCATAAGATGGAATCTATTCCAATTAATATGTTGGTAATATATTCATTTTCCGAAGTTCAAGTTTAACACTTGATAATTGTTGTTCAACACGTTCAATTTCTCGTTCAAGAACATCGACTAATTGTTTATCACTACTTGTTAAGCCTCGAATTGGAATGCGGTTAATACGAGATTCTAAATCACTTTTTTTCTTCAATAATTCATCAAATCTTGTTTCTAATTGTTCACTTTGTCTTATTTGATCGTTGACGAAATCCTTAGAAAAAACACAAATACAGTTTCGAAGGAAACTTCTTTTTTTAATTTTAATAAAATATTTACTACGACTGGCATTTGATCAATACAATGATGCTGATTTGATGATGATTTTCTAGGAGAATGAAGAGGTTCTAAAAGAAACTCAAAATAAAAATAAAAATAAAAATTGTGTTTTTTTCTCTACTCGATGATGGTTTAAAAATTTGAGTATAAAAAGATTTTTCATTCATATTATCATTAGTTTTATTTGAAGTTTCAGGATAATTATCATGATGATATAAATGATTTGAATCTACATAGATCAACGATATAATGCGACAAAACAAAATCATTTATTCCGCTACCCTTTGACATATATCTGCCTGAATCTATATTTTCATTTCTTGATTTCATGAATGTAAATCTTCCATATTCTCTTGAAGTTGGCATATTCAAAGACATTGTTGAACGTAAGCCATGATCATCATTTATACTAATTTATAGAAAGAAAAAAAATATAGAAATAAACTAAATAAATTTCATACCGTTGATTACTATTTTCATTTTTCAATGTTTGCTGACACAATATTTTATGTTCATTTTCTAGTTCACGGTAACGTTCTTCAAGACAAATAAGACGTTCCTAATTTATTAATTTAATTAACAAAAGAATATTTTAACTAGAAAAAAGCTTGTTTCATACGCGAGTCAGATTAAGATCACGTAAAGTATTTTCATTTTCTTCTCGATAGAATGATGCTTGTCGATCAATATGATGACGATTTTCATCCCGTCTTTCTTTTATCTTAATTAATCAGTGAATAGAAATTAGAAAAAAAGACAGGAGAATCTACAAACATTTTGTGCATCTTTCAATTGTTCTTCAAGTTCAGTTGTTTTTCGATGATAATTTTTCATTTCAACATCTTTATTATTTATCTCATCGTGTAATTCTTCTAATTGTCGTTTAAGAGAATGATTTTCTTCTTGATTAATTTTCTAGAGAAAACCATTTTTAAGTTTTAAAATAAATAATTTTTTTAAACAAACAAATGAACGATGCAGTTCTTTCATTTCATCATGTAAACGAATATTTTCATTGTTAATTCGTTCGATTGTCTCCATTGATTGGCGAGTACTAGTACTACTTGTATGGCTAAAATTCATGAAAATATTTTTCTCCTGGTTTTTTATTCGTTTAAATGAAATAATAATTTTATATACCTCATTTTGGATACATTCAGCTGTCTTTTAAGTTCATTTATTTCATGTTCATAATATAATTTCAAATCCGATATATGTTTAGCATGCTTAGCGGAAAGTTCTGCTCTCAAACTAAAAGAAAATGAACAAAGAAAAGTGAAGAATGGTTCTATCTCCGAGTGAAGAATAGTTCATACATTTACTTACTTTGTAGAATATAGATTGTTTTTTACTAATTTGAATTAAGTTTAAAGGTTAACTCATTTGTTTTTAGATCTACTGATATATAATGTAACGCAAAATAGAAGCATGACAGGCAATTATTTCATAGGTCTTCTGTTGTCTTTGATATTTTAAATATCCTTGAAAACTTTATCAATTAGAAACTCATTCTGATTGACCTTGTTACTGGAGAAATTTATCGTTCGTCTAGTGTTTTTTGAAGCTTACAAAGGAAAATAGCATGTTCACTCTCATTGGACATTATTTGACTTGCTTCAATTACTCAGTGCGTACGTTTTCGCAATTCACCAATGTCAGCTTTATTCCCACTGACGGTAGAACTCACTTTGAAATATCTTCTCTCGATTGTGATTTTGATAGATTTCTTTCTACAGATTGCTGATTTACAAGTTGATCTGCCAATGGTCGATATTGATTATTACTTGAATAAGTTCTAAGCCGTCTAGAGTTTGAATCAATCGTAAATGAACTATTTGCATGACGTGAATATATTGATTCCTTGAATGTATCTGATTTTGACTCTTGTAAACTAAATAAACAGAAATTAATCCATAGTTAGATTTGATTGAATTAGATCGAACCTATCAGTTGATACTAAATATTGATCAAAACGTCGTTTCATATTTTCTTCAAGGTTATGCATATAAGCTTCATATTGTTTTTGTTGCTGCTCTAAACGTTTTTTATGTTCTTGTTCAAGTTTTTCAAGTGTAGACAACCAATTATCCTATCGAGAGAAAAAAGTCAGTAATGAAAAAGACTTTATTTTATTTAACATTTTTTGTTGATTGAATATTATTCTCGTATTCAATTGAATCAGATCTTGAGGTTTTTTGACAACGAGGAGATATTTTTCTATTTGTACTTGTTCGATCTGTTTGTTGATTTGATAAACGCTGAAGTAAAATATCACTTGCTGTTGTACATGTCTGTTCTTGTTCATGAGATGTTGAAGTTTCTTTTTGATTTGATCGATTCAATACAAATGGACTGTCGGAATTTGAAGACGATGATCTTGATAAATGAGATGATTGCCATTGACTTCTTTGTTGCGATGAGCGAGCTGCTTTTTGTTTTAATTTTTCTTCAGCTGGTACTAGTGGTTTTTCTTTGATAGGCGTTGTATGTATTTCAATTTTGACTGGTTGAACAAATTCATCTATTCCGTTGACTAAATTATACCAATTGATAGCATGTTCTATTGATTGGTCTTGAGTTTCTGGATGATTATTTATACTTGTATTTAAACGTGGAATCGATGATAAATTATCATCTTGGTTATGGTTCGCATTTGGAGCAGTAAAACAAGAATTCTTCTTTGGTTTTAATGATGATCCTATGCCCTTAATTGATAAAGATAATAAATTAAGATTTTTCGTATCGAGATGAACAATACTATAATTATATTCTTGAAGAAGACTTTAAAATTGTTTGTCGAACCAAAACTCCTCTGTTCTTTTTCTTTTATGAATATTTGAATACGAGTTTGTTATAAGATTATAGTCTTTGGAAATCAGTGTTTTTTCTTTTACTGCGTTACAACTGAGATAGCAGCGCTCATGCAAAGATCGGGGATTCTGAAATAGTTATTCGGTTCTCTAGAATCCTAAATCAGTCATGAGCATCAATAAATCATATACTAGCCTCTTTGTCGTAATCATTGAGGTCATAATTGTGTGTAGCTTGTTTACTTGTATCATCATCTTCGTCTAGATAATCATTTTTTTGTTTATCATCAAATATATCAGTAGATGGTTTTGTTGCTTGTTCAATAATAGCTGCTAAATGATTTAATTCATTTTGAAGATCATCATTGGTATTTTTAGAATTTTCATTGTCTTTTGTTTGGCCATTATTACCATCAATATTTAATGATAAATGCTGATCAATAGATTCATCCTCTTTCTTTTCATTTTCATTATTATCTTGTGTTAAACCATTTTCAACATTGTCCGATAAAAGATTTGTTACATCAACCTTAGTAAAAAAAAGAAATTAAACGTATTTATTAATTTATTTTGTTTTTCACCATTCTCGTTTCACTAAAATCCAGATTTTTTAATAATGCACTATATTTTGGTTGACTAATTCGAAGACCATATTCTTCATCGGTATTATGATCAAATTGTTCTTTATGATCAGCCTCATCATCAGTAGTTTCTTTTTCGTTCAGACATTCAGTTGTCGTTTGATCTTCACTGATAAAATCCTGAGTATCACTATTGGCAAAATTGAAACGTGCTGTTGATGTTGTTGGAATAAATACAAACGGAACTATTATATATATATTTATAATCATCATAAATCAACATTGAATTAATCAAACGAAGGAAAACTTACATTCTGTGCGAACAAAAAATGGATGCAATGATGCGTCTTCGATATTATCGTCGGCCATCTGAAAAAAAAATAGAAAATGCAATTTCATTACGATGTTTTTTCTTTGTTTTGGTTTTGTATGACTGTCGAGTGTCTTTTCAATAGTAAAAAAACTGAAGGTGATATATATTTCTTTTTGTGTTCTTTCACCTTTAAAATTTTCTTTTTTTCTCTACGAAACAGAATTCTATCAAAAAATTAGACAATATGATTTATAACAGTAATAAAAACAAAACAACTAATAAAAAGAAGAGTGTCTTTATTGCCAAAAGAAAAATGCTAATGAAAATAGGACATTTTTATTTGTAAATATGAATGATATTTGCTTTTTGCATGAATACGATCAACGAGAAATTGTTGATTCTTTATGAAACCTTTTTTACGTATTATTGTACACAATAGTTTTCAACGGCAAAAACAATTGAAAGACTTTCAGAAATAAACATAAAATAATCATCTTTACATCATGTATAGGTTTATTACTTTTAATTTAATACTGTTACAAAAATGTTTTACTAATCCAATATGTAAGTGTAATCTGTACCCGGTTGTGAATTGTCGATAAATAATTATTAGTCAATATTAAATTTTCTACTATCTAGATAGCGTCTAGCAATATCGCTGTATAGAAAATTTATCAGAATTAGATTTGAATTTACTCACTGGATAAAATAGATGATCAGGAAGGTAAACACAAAATTCTTTGATATTCTTATTGAAAACTTTCTCCAGAAATTAANTGAGATGATCGCTAACAAACCGATATTCTGATGTAAATCTCAAACAACGAAGTTTACAATATTATAGAAAATTATCCATTGGACAAAATATCATTCATGTGTTTCTATGAGAAATAAACTGCTGTATAAAAAGTATCATGTATAAGATCTAAAATAAACTGTATATAGTCATGCGATCAGTTTTAAGAAGATTTTCTTCAAGCGAACTTTTACAAATATTTAGGCATAAGAAATGAAAAAAGAAGTAAATAAATAAAATACATTAAAATAGTAAATCTAAAATGAGGTAGACTGAATGTTTTTGCAATAATGTCCCGCGAACAAAATGATAAAAATGATTTACCGATTTGGAGAAGTATTATAAAGTCACATGGGTTTTCAAGTATATTGAAAAGTTAAATACTTTTGTCGAAATCTTTGATGAAAATATTAAATCAATTATAGTTTCGGAAGTGTCTTCAAAGGTTCAATACGAGTGCCTAGTTAAAGTATCTGTATTTACTAAAATAATCTCCATGAATTACTACAGAAGGCAAAATAAAGAATCACAAGATCTCATAACAGATAACTTACATTGAACTTTTCAAATAAATAAAATTATCATTACTATTTAAACACAGATCATTGATTTTGATATTGAAAGATAATTAAAGAAACAGGTCGTAGTTTGATGGGATTAAAAGTAAATCGATAATACTAGGAGCTCCTATTACATGTCTATTAAAACATCATTTGTTGCAAAAATCTCGTAGCAATCAATTGAAAAAAAGAAACTTTAATATCGGATGCGACTCGTATATTTGCATTTCATAATATTCTTTCATCTTGAGTTTACTCATAAAAAGAATTAAACCAAACTCTTATTTGATTGTCAAATTTCAAGAGTCATACATATTCTTCAAGCAATAAAAGAATTCAAAAGAAATATTTTGTATTATTATTTGTTTTTCAAAATACACAACGAACAAACAATACTTAAATGAGGAAACAAAAGTAATACATACAGAAACGGAAGGACAGTTTTTCTTTCTAACTAATAAAAAACAACATTGAAATGGCAAGACAATATAGAGAGAAAAGAAGGAAATTAAGGAAGAATTCTGTTTATTAGTTTTTCATTCTAACACTCATCTGACACATGCCGAGTGTTTTTGTTCATTGCAGACTGAACCAGGTAAATACTTTCGCCTTTGTATTGCATTGAAAAGAATAGATTATATTGAAGAGAGAAAAATAAATATGAGACTAGCAGCAGAGACTAAACGTATATCTATGTAAAATGCATACGATAACACAAATAAATACATCAAAACGACAAGAAAAGAAAAGGATCATTCATATGAATAAGGAATTCATTTAGTATGTTGGTGGTTGATAATTTGTTTGCATTTGTTGGTTAGCAGCGAATGGCGATTGAGAGAAACTACCTGCACCACCAGACGAAGGATATCCACCATATGTCTGTGTACTACCTGTTGAAGGATCTTCATAGTTTGAACTGAATAAATTTAGAATACCTTCACGATAACGTTGAAATGCAAAAAAAGTCAAACCAACCTAGAAAAAAATAGAATGGTAACATGTATAAATATGAACTCAAATTTAGTTACCCAAACGAAAATTGAGAAGAACGCAAATGCAATGGCTGCTTGAACACTATTACGACCATTCCATTCGTTTTTATTCTTATCAGGTTCTTTTCGCCATTGATCAGTCATATAGCAGAACCCAATGAACCATAAGAAAACCAAAATACCTGACAAGAATAAGATGAAAAACTATTTGTAAGAAAATTGTCAGCTCACCTGATGTTGCTAATTCTACCGTTACAATCGTTTTACGAGTTTTAACGTTGGATATATTCGGAAAATAAACATCAAGGCCAATGAATGCAATTGTTAAAAGAAATGCAATAACACCAAGTCCAATGCCATAACCACAAGCATTTGAATCATTATAACGACAAACATCATTCGTATAACCGTCTTGGGCAATACATGCAAAAACAATGATAGCAAAAACCTATTAAAAAGAAAACAATGATTTATTAAATGAAAAATATTCGATAAAACTAAAAACAAACCCAAGCAGCAACTCTTAAAATAACTTGAGGTTTTCTAATAAAACCAATAGGATCAAAAGCAGACCCAGCCCGACCCGCACCATAGGCTTGTGGTTCTGATGATGAATTCATTCGTCGGTTATTTTCTTAATAAAACTTATATAACTATCTGAAATAAAAGCAAATCAAATAGAATCCACTGAACTAGGAGTTCTATTTCCGATGGTTCATGTCACAAATGATACAAATAAATAATAATAATAATGAGAACAACAAACCAAAATTCTTTTCATGTATTTTAAGTGACACCTATTGAAATTATGCAAATGTATGGATATGCAAAAAGAGTTCAAAAAAGAGTTGAAAGATAAATATATTTTTTTAAATATTCCTGTGAGTATTTATTTGCATATTAAAGTTAGCTCATCATTCGATATATGTTCTTCAGGTTTTTAGATGTCGCTGAGTACAGAGAATTTTTTGGATGGAACGATATGTTTTTGAGAGTCACGATATTTTTATTAATCCATATCATATTGCTATAACGCTGCTTTTAAACTTTTGTAATGTATAATATGATTGTATTAAGTTACATATTTTAAGAATAAATTTATTTCATAAAATAATAATATGGAATGTTTTCAATGAAGAAAAAGGGAAAATAAATGAAAATTAAGAGATCAAAATGAAGTACATATAATTTCTCTTATCACAAGACACATCTATGTTTGTTGTGCGTTTTTGAAAAAAGTTAACCATACAACAAGTATGTTAACAAACGTTCAACGCCATAGGAAAGATTTAATTATTATTGTGTTGAATTATTTTCAATGTTTTTTGTTTTTGCTTCGTTTGTGTTAAAAACGGCTGTCACATCATTTTTATCTTCTCGCGGAACGCTTTGAGACCGTTTTAATGAGGGTTTTTCATCATTCATTTGGCGACTATTTGTCTAAAATAATAGAAAAACCAAATATTTTGAATCGAAATCTGTTCGTGGGGATGCGATACGAAGTCTAATAAAAGAACAGTAATTTTTTTTGTAGAAGAAGCTCCATTCCCGAAAAACTGTTCTGTCAATTTGATAAGTCTTCAAATATTTCGTTATTTGTTTCTATGTCACAAAAGTTTTGATGGCAAATGTAGAAAAGGAGATTCTATTAAAAAGCAACGAAAATCTCAAAGCGACAAAAGTAGAAGAAAACATAAAAAAGACGACTTTGAATAAGAAAAAGAAAATTTTCGATGAAGTAAATGAGAAGAAGAGTTTGATTCTCTCATAAAATTTAAAAAAAGCAAAATTTATTCGTGTTAACATCTATTCTTTTTACAATGCACAATTTTAAGTCAATATGACTTTAACATGAATTGTACATTTCTCTTCTCATATTTAGATGTTCTCCGACAAAAAAGATCGGATGATTGCTCGAAATCTATTTTGTTTTTTCGTTTTGTCACAAGAGAAGCAGAGATTATATTTCTCATCCGTGATGATTTTTATTAGTAATAGGAATGACTGAAGTTTTCTTTCGTATCGATTATTATCGAAAACAATTAATTATTACTTTTGAAAGATACCAATCTGGATTATATTTAGCAATGTTATCTAAATAGGAGGCATTTTTTGACCAACTATTTTTCCAATTTTCTCCATCTGTATCATTTTTGCGAGCCATAATTCTTTTTATCATCGTTTCATTTTCTTTGGAAACTCGTAATAATTCTCGTCGACGTTTTTCTTGATTGAGACTAATAAATAATTGAAATTTCTATTGCAACTATTCCATTTTCTTTATTGTTACCTTTTTGATTCATAGTCATTACGGTTGTTAACACAACCAGTTGTTCGCATAGTATGTGTCATTTTTTCTAATAAAATACGATTATCACGTTCAATTGTTGCCATGCGTTCTTCTTCCAACTGAATCAAATCAAAATTATTTACACAGACATAAAATCCATACGTATTAGTATATGTAATATGAATACCTGAATTTTTTTAAGTTTCATATGAAGATGCATATAAGTTGGTGGAGGACGTGTATCCACACTTGGCCGAGCATCGCGTATCTGAAAAGACTCTCCGATATATTATTTTGGAAGTCTATCGATACAATTACCAAAATACGATGTTCCGAATAATATTTCTCATCCCATTTCTTCTTCAAATATCGATTTGAAGCTGGAATTGTTGGTTGGTAGGATTTATGCATTGATAGATCCTAAATTATATTCGTATGATATTATAAAAAGTAGAAATTATCAAAACATGAAAAATACAAATAGCCTCAATGAAAATGAATAATTAAAGTCATAGATGATATCGATTATCGCGTAGGTGTGATCAAAACAGGAATAAAGAATAAAATGCCGTTTCACCATTATATAAACAGTTACTTTGACAACTAATGAGCTTATAAAACAGACGTGAAACGAACAATGAAACGATAGATGACTCGAGTTTTCAGTTCGATAAAACGAATGATACTATACCTGGTCTTGTTTCTTTTTATGGCTACTGTTTTGAACAGCAACACGAAGTTTTCTTAGTTGAATGCTACGATAAAAGGAATTCATTTACTAATTAATCAGTAAATATGTTATATATTTGACCTATAATACACTTTTAAATGAACTATAAAATAAGATAAACACTATCGGTTTAGTATAATTATTAAAAATGTGGTTCTTTTTCTCAATCTTTCACATAGAATTTCATGTATTTAATAAGGCTAAGATATCATTGGCTTGTCTGTTTTATCTAACTTTTGATAGTTTCATAAGATATTTCCTAGACACTGAGAACGACAAGTTTTGCATCGATAAATATCTCTGTGCATCATAAACAGCACATACATACGAAAAATAGATCAAATACCTGAGGAACTTTATGCTACGATCAGTTTAATTTTCTTAGTCGATGCAAAGGTTCTTTCTAATAAAACAAGATTAATAAAATTCTCCTAAAATCCATTTCTATTCTCTTATGAGCTTTGTACTGTGTTTTTAATCGCTAAAATCAAATTCTGTACATTGTATTCCATAGAGAAAGTTGAATTACTTAAATATGCAATGAATGGTTTTCTTTTAACATTTATCGGTCGCATTGTTTGGGTTTGTTATTGATTTATTCCACTGTCAACACAATCTTATTTCATCTCTAGTAAAATTGTATCTGAAATCAACCAATACATAGATTCATTTTTACCAAACATATGACATTAATTAAAAAATGAATTGTTTTCATGCTTGTTGAAACTGTCCAACGTATAGTTACCGTTTGTTGTACATCTAGACAAAGAAAGAAATGTAAAAACGAGGAAAATATTTGCGTTGAATATAATTTTGCATAGGCAATACTTATCTTTTTCCTTAGTTTAGAAAAAAACACTTTAAATTAAAGGTCACGGAATACATATGATAACAGATTTGTTTGAAAAAGACAAATCGAGAAGGTACACATACGTAAAGGAAAAAAAACAAAAATGTTATGTTAATTAGTGTTTTCGAAGACAAACTATATAGATTGGATCACTTCGCCCACAAAGAACATCAACATACGAAGGTAATTGCACAAAATTTTCAATATTGACAGTCGACCAGTTTTAAATTAAAATTAAGGTCTATATTTTAATAAGATTTTGGACAAAAAATGATTAAAAGATCCACCGGATGAAGAAAAATAGAACACATGGAAGTATGAAATATAAACACAAGAATTGATGACTCATTTTATTACGAAGAAAACAAAACAGGATATTGACCTAACAGTTTCCAAGAAACGATTACATTTTATTTGACGGCATTTGCTGTTTCTTCAAACTAAAAAGAAAAACAATAAAAATTAACCGAAATATTCTTTTATCTTTGTTCCACATTGAATATTTTTCAAAATTAAATTCTCATATTTTCTAATATAGAATAATGATTAACAGTATCATTCTAAAAATGGCACTTTGTATTATTGATTTATGAAAATCAAAAATAAAATATGAGATAATAAGATCCAGCAAAGAAATTCATTTTCAAACAAAGAAAAGAATACTTCATATGTTCGAACCTTTGACTGACTCTAGAAATATGAAAAAGTATTCATTTAATTTAGTAACATTACACCGAATTCTGTTTAAGAAGCATTTATGTTTTATATACTCTTAAATAAATCAAAAACCTGTTTATAGAGTGTGAATATCGTATGTTCTACAGAGCAACAGTCATTATTTTTATATTAGTTAAGTAGAATAATTAATACGTTCATATTCTCGAAGGTTTTCTCCAATACTATATTTTATTGTATATTCTAAAATTTGTAACAATATGAAGTCGTCGATGAGTAAATGTCATTTTTTCTGAAGAATATAATAGCTGAACAGCGCTCAATTAGTTGAAAGTGAGCTTACTATTCTGAATATTTGACCTTTGAAATAAACTAGAATTTCCGTAAAATTCATATCGTTTCGTTGTTCATAATCTACCTAAGATATTCAAAGTTTAACTCTTAGGAAATCCTTTTATTTTACCGTTTGATGTGACATGTTACTATCTAACTAGTTCCAAAAAAACAAAAAACGAATCACCTTGTGGTCGTTTCTTCTCTTCGATTCTAACTTTCTAAAAGATGGCTTGAAAATGAAAGCTTAGATTTTTATAATAAAATATTGAGAGAAAAATAATCATTCTTATCAAATAACATCATAGTATAGAGAAAATGAATGAATTTCTAAATCTCTTACGTGTAATCTTTGCGTGATACTTGAATGTGCCTGTGAATTCAGATCTTTATCTTGAACGCCTTGTAATTCAAAACTTCCATGAGTTTTCTTAAACGAATAAAGAAATTATTAGACAATAAATTTTTTAATAANTCTAATTTACTTTAAGAATTAATAGTAGACAAGCTAATTGATATGGATGAAGACTTATTTCTGTTCGTTCACCCAACCACATAAAAATAAAATGAGTTTGCTGTCGATACCATTCCTGCATAATGAAAATTATATTTTTAAATTAAAAAGATTAAATTAAAGTTTTTACTTCAAAAATATTTAATGTAAATATTTCATCACTTATTCTTTGACGTAATTGTTCTAAATTAGCATTAACACATGATACATAGGCTTGTCCATCTTCATTAATTGGTTTCTATTTATTCACATTAAAAACATTTCAGAGAAAATTTGAATAAAATTAGATTTATTTACTGTTAACGAAAGTATTTGAGCAAAAAATGATCCTTCATCATAACGTGATAATTTTTTTAATACAGAATCAAGTACA
Source organism: Rotaria magnacalcarata (assembly GCA_900239745.1). Lineage (NCBI taxonomy): Eukaryota > Metazoa > Rotifera > Eurotatoria > Philodinida > Philodinidae > Rotaria > Rotaria magnacalcarata. Next base: position 89,198 of record OENM01000124.1, on the reverse strand, counting down.
CTAACTAATTTTTGAATCAACGATTTTGACATATCACCTAAGATTCTTTCTAAATATTCATCAATACGTGTGTGATATTGATGAAGATCACCGCTATGCAAGGCACATAATTTTAAAGCCTACACAAAATTTGAAAAATTAGAATCTACTTAAAAACCGACAAAAACTCTTTTACTTGCACTTTGCAATCAAGTATAACATTAACCATAACACAGCATTCAGATGGTAATAAATAATCCGCACTCGTACCACCAATTAAACCACCTTTTTTAATCCATATTTCAAAATGACGCCATATTCTAAACATTTATTAAATTATTCATTGTTTTTTTTCGCTTAAGTATGAATTTCGTTCTCAAAATGATTAGTATTAACATCAATTCTGAAATAACACGAATAAAAACACTATGAAAATTAGAACTAACTTCGATTGAAACTAGTTATATTGTTAAAAATACAATAAAAGCAATCTCATGAATATTGCTAACTTAACATTAAAAACGCGTTAAACACGTGATCTATTCCAATCAAATGCAGTGAATTTTATTTTTAATCAAAACTCTATAAATAAGTTCAGGACGATTTCTCTTTTAATCATGACGTTTAATAATCTGAACAGACTCATAGAGTGTTCATTTATTCTAAACTTATGCAATAAATCTACGATACCTTTTGCCACAAGCTTCAATCATATCTGATGCCATTTGTTTGAGTCTTTTTTCTAAGTGTTCACCAAACATTGCATCCGGCTAGACAAACACAATATTTTTTAATTTAATCAAGAAAATGATGTTATATACCCAATGCAAATCACGTATAAAACACTGTAAAGCATCCAATTTCCATAACATATCTTCACTAGTTGCACATCCTCGACTAAGAAATCAACGAGATGAATGATTAAATTAATTCTTTAAAAACTAAGATTCCTACGTTTTTGATTTCCAATTTTCTTTTTCAAAGCCTTTATGAATCGATTGTGCTATACACGACTCCATTAGATCAACATATCGAATAACTAATGGAGCAAATGTATCACGCAACTGTTGATGAAATCGACCATTTGATAATGTATCTAAAGAAATATTTTCGATGAAAAAGAAAGAAAAATTGATTGAGATACCATGCAGACGAAGATAATCATTTAACAATTGAAACAATGGAAATGAGTCCCAACTTTCAATCGGTTGTTGATCTATAACATGTTCCATATCAACAGCAAATAAAGACCAAAAAATTTCTTCGTGTTCAATTAATAAATCATTGTATTGTTTAAATGCTTCTTGATAGTGTTCACAATCTTGTTGTAATAATTCGATACATAATTCAGCTAAATGTATTAGATCGTCGATTTTCTTTCTTGGCGAATCATCATTATTATAAATGATTTCTAAACAAAATAAATCCGATTTATTCGTTTTAAATTATAAATATATGTTAATAGACAGGCACACACTGATCACAAATCAATTACATGCAGCTTTCTCTTTTCTTTTTTTTAATAGATTAACTGTCAATAATATTGATATTATTTTACAATAATTAATATAGTTATGTTTATCTCGAATAAGAGATGACCAAAGTAGATTTTTTAAGAAAGACAATAATTACCATTATCAGTTTGTTGATGAATCTCTCGTTCTCCTGAAAATAGACAATAAACAAATGAAAGGATCACAAATCTATGAAGTTAGATGTATAATATACAAATAGAATACTAAAATAGTTAGTTGCAATAGAATGATTGAGAATTCGTTTTTTGTTACTTCTTATATCTAAATAAATATAAATTAACCTTCAATCTTGGCTTGATCAGATACACGTGTATAATTAGTATAAGCAGCATTTTCAAGGCATTTCCGAATAAAATATCTAATATCATCACGAGATATTGGTGTAGATAGATCTTTGGCAAGAACACGTTCAAGTAAACTTAGTGTTGCTTTTAATGCACCATCAGGTCGACCAAACGGAAATGCAAATCTTATCAAAAATAAAATAAAATAAATAAGAATCTCATTCGTTAGAATTACAATAACTAATTTGCTCTTATCGAATTTTCTATCACATACTAAGGCAATATTAGTAAAATTTAAAAAATATTTTACCTGAAATTTGTGACTTGATGTTCAAGAAAAGTTTTTAATCGTTGCTTTATTTCATAAAAACGATCTTTTTCTTCCATTGTAATTGTTGATACACTACTATCGGGTCTAGAAGATAAATCAAAATATTTCGCTTAGATAATTAATCTAATTATTTTAAATCTACGAACCGATTTCCTGAGACATGTGAAGCACAAAATACATAACTATAATGAAGTAATTGAGGATCAATCATAAATGTTTGTTCAGCTCGATCAAGTAAATCATTTAAATAATAAAGATGTCTTAAACAACCACGAACACCATATCGAGAACAATATTCTTCAAAAATAAACTTTGTTTTATTGTACATCTATTCGATTTTACTTGAAAGATTACCTTCTAGTACATAGCTCTGTCCTGGACTTAACCAACCCTAATAAATAAACCAATAAATCAATAAATCAATAAATATTTTATTGTACTTACCAAAGAACAATATGGATCACTAAGGCGGAAATCTAATGTTGCTGTTTGTAGCGCTTTGAATAAATCATGATGATCAAATTTACATGGATCACTTTGGATATATTCATCAAATCCAAGTATTTTCGATCGATCTCCATCTTAATATAGAAAACAACGTGTCATTTTTTTATAATAAAATTGTTCATTGAAAAACGCATCTTACGAGAATTATAAAACGAAATTAAAATCTCAACTTATTTTCTTGTAATTCTATTGGTAGTCCTCATATCTAGAGATACAATTATGAGAATGCACTAGTAGGTACCTATTTGATCTTTTTGTCCTGATGTTGCAATTCCTTGAGAAGACTTTGCTGTTGCTGTTATTGGTGGCGTTGGTTTATGTGCTTGACCTGTAGCTCTATATAAAGCTTGTACCCAACTATGCCTTTCATTTTCTTCGTTTGTTGCAAATGTAACAACATCACCTTCACGGACAGCTTTGAGAAAATATTTCGCATCATGCATAATTAAACCTGAAAATCTAAAGATAAACTTCACTGTTTGAAATAATATTGATTTACCATTATCTGGTTCAGCATAATCGACTGTATATCCTTCAAGTGGCATCATTTCAGTTGGTTCTGATTTCTTTTCTCGGTAACTACACGTAGCAAAACAATATTGAGAGACCTAAAACAACAGAAATGATTAGTTTATCCATAACTCTTCTTGACTGAAAATCTCGATTTATTTTTAGTTGAATTTCTGAATCTATATGCGTGGCTTGATTTTAATCAAACAATCATTGATTTGAAAGTTTCTTGGTAAATTTGAAATGATTGTCAGTTATCGAAATGAAATGAATTGATTCATTAATACTATCTGGCAATAATGATTCAAACTAAATTAATTTATTATTTTATGACCTTGGTGACTGTTTGATTTTCGTATAAATAATTTGACTAGTAAACACTTGAGAATAGAAAAATAAATTTTCTGCTATGTCAACCAATTCTTCAGTTCTCATGGGTAAACAGGCTGAATCGATTGAAATGACCCGTTCTTTTCTATCGATAATTTTGGATGAAAATGCTCAAGATATCAAAGATGTAATCTGTTATTCTATTTAAACGAATATTTCTACCTGAACAAGTGCATAGTATCTTCGTTTCCATGTTTTCCAGACATTTTTACCGCGAGCATAGCACCATCTTAGAAAAGAAAATCGCATGAATCTAATTTCATTCATTATTCTTTTCATGAAAACAACATACCCACACATTTTAAGATTTTGTGGTTTTTCCATTCTTACGTCTAATTTAACTTTTAATTCATCTGTTGATGTATTTTTCGTTTTAATCATGTCAACCCACCAGTTTGTTTTATTAAATGTTGGATCTATTTGTAAGGATAATTTTCCAAGTTTATTATCATCTAAACTAAGTATTCCTGGATTTTCCATAAAAAGTTTAACTTTAATAATTGGTAAAATTTGATTTGTGGGAAATTCAGCCAAAGATTCCCATACTGGTTTTCCAGCTTCAGCATGTTCAGTTCGATATTTTTCACCACTTTCAACTTCCATTGTACAATACACAATGCGATTTGTTGGAATAGATTTTAAACCTCGAACTTCTTTACATGTTATATTAACATTAAAATTTAAAACAAATGCTAATTTTGATAAACCAGGTTCAGTATCTTCTAAATTTGTATCATTATATAAAGATTTATTTGATGAATATAAACCAGACGAATCGCCACCAGTATTTGTAAGGCGATTATGAGTAGCAGCACGTTTTGATCTTAATAATTTTTGTTCTGATCCACCACGTACAGGTAAACTTTCAAGATTAATCATTAAATCATTAACATTCTTTTTCAATTCATCAACATATAATGAATCCATTTCTTTATGCACAAATTTTGGCATTAAACCGCGTTGCTAAAAAATAAATAAATCAATTTATTGACTAGAAACTTATTCCGATATTTTATTTTACTCGTTGTAACGATTCAGCTTGTTTCATTCGACCATCAAGTTCACGTCGAATTGTTGCAGCTTGCTCATCATTATTATCAAGCTAAAGTTATAAAAGAAATGAATAACAATAATTTCTTTGCTGTAAATTGAGCGAAATATTTGTTTCTTACTTGAGCACTATTAAAAATCATTCTAGAATAGATTTAAAACGAAAGAACACAAATTCGATTTGTTTTTAGACTTTCCTACGATTTTATTTAACTTACTGATGTTCAAATTTCTTAATCGATAATATATTTTGAAACATATCATATAATTGTTCTTTGGTCATAATTAACTCAGCTGATGTCGACATATAATTTGATTTTGACACTCGGCTATTTAAATTATCTGGATCTTGATCTTGACCGCGATAAATTGCATCAAACTTAGACATCCATAATGTAAGCACTGTATCTTTGCTTATCTTAAGTGAATCAATATCAGGTAAACTTCGTACGCGTTTTTCAATATTTATACGAAAAACATCACGAAAATCATCTGAACAAGAACCGCCCGATTGAACTATTTTAGCAACACGTTCACTTTTAAGAAATACTTCATAATACGAACGAACAGCATTTGTAAAAGCTATTTTCAAAATAAAGAAATAGAGAAAAGAATTTTCTTAATATTACCTTCATCAGCTTCGATGTGAGTTTTTCCATTTAGAAATGCCAGAAACCTTTCTTTGATAACGTTGTATTGAACCAGAGTTATTTTTAAATGTTTTCTTGCCATATCTGACGATTGTTTCGAATTAAACGGACACGCAATACAACGGCAAATAAACACATAAACTTGCAGACGTTTACATTTCAATTCTAATTCACGTTCAAGACGTTCATTTTCGTCACGTTCATGATCACTTATTAATGATGTTGATGGCGATGGTACACGATCTATTACTGCTATAACGGTATTCGATGTTGTTGAAACAGTTGATGAGTTTATTAAGGATTTATTCGCATTTTTAATTGATGAATTATGTTGCTGAGAACGTATTTTAATATCTTGATTACGCATTGAGTTTTGTTTTTGAAATGGATGTAAATTTCCATCAGAGAAATTCGATGAATCATCACTTTTCATACTTGCTGAATCTGTTTGAATAACCATTAATTGTTGATGAGTGTCAGAAAAAACATTTGTATTTGTTGATGAACGTAATGATAGTGATGAAGAATTTGTATTGGAATTTGTTGGAATTTTTGGTAATGTGCGATGTGTTGATGTCGGTGATGTATATAGACTACTTTGAGGAGGAGAACAATAATGATTTGATGATAAATGTTCACTTTTTGGAGACAATAATGGTGAAACAATTTTATCATGAATACTTTCATGATTTATTGTTGGCCGATTTATTGCAATTGTTGGACGATTTGAAGATATCTTTTATGAACAAGAGAAAAACATTTAGTTTAGTTTAGTTATCGAAATAGAATGTACCAGTTGTTGTTGCCCAACATGAAATCCGCCACCCTCGTCTTCATCACTCGAATCATGCAACATTATTTGGAATCTTCATTATTGAATAATATCAAACCTTGTTAATACAAATATACAGGTCAAATTTATTGTCATTAATGATAACAGTATTTTATTTATCATATAGAATTGATATTTTCTCTGTAATAAATAAAAAAGTATAAAAATTTGAAAAGAATCTTGAAAGCGCATACTATATATTCATATACGTACATTAGAGCTCTTGTTCAATTAAAAGTAGTCATAGTCTATCTTAGTACTTACAGACAAATGCATACATCCGAAATAGAAAAGAAAGAAACTCATCAATTTTTCGTATCTATCCCGTTCAATGATGGGATCAATCTCATTGAAACTGAATCATAGATTTGTTACCTAAACTACTTCTGTTCATATGACTAATTCAAACTTCTTCTATTGTTTCTCTAGCGAATAATTAAATTAGACGACGTGAAACGAAGCAAGAATCAACACTAATGATAATAAATCAACATATATTTATACATCTATTTTCGTTCGGAATTTCACAAGTACCGGATAGAATAAACTTACGATTATTTTTATTAAAAAGTTGAGAAATAGCAAGAAAAATTAGACAAAATTATCGTTGATTTTGTTTATTGTTTTTCATCAGCTCCTATCGAGATTTTTTTGAACGTATCATTTGATGTGGTTGAAACAACAGATCGCATAAGACTAGGAAAAACAAAATGCGTTCAACATAGTTGCACGCGCAAGTTTTCAGAAGCATAAACTAGATTCTCGGCGATTTTTTCCTTTCTTTTTCTCTTGTCGCGCTGGAAAACGATGCTCTCTGACAGAAGAAAATACGAAAGAGTGACAGAGACAGAGTAAAGAGAGTAGGGAATTAGTTACTGCCATCGCATCATCCCACAGCAAAGAGAACAGAAGAAAAAGAAAAAACATGAGTTTTACTAGAACACAAGTCACCTTCATCATACTGACTGTTGTAGTCAGTTTTAAATTCGAATAATTCTATTGTAGTTGAATTCATCAAGAACAAATCTACATGACCAACTTGCCAATGTAAATAATGAAAAAAACAACAAACTATTTTCAGAAAAGTTTGACGAGGAAATCATTTCTAATAATATAGTTTCGGAAAAGACATCGCAAATGATGAACTAGAGAAAAAAATATATATATATAGGAACAACGATGAGTATTCGATTAGATGCAAATCTTCTTCAATTGAAAACTCATTGATAAGATACAAATGATTAATAGCATGAAATATTCACAAGTAGGACAAAGGATACAGTCTGTAAGGATCACCCTGTAAAGAAAACACGTTTTCTTTTTAATGTATTTAATGTATATAATGATGAATGTTTTATGTAAAAACATGTTATCATTGCGGCAATAACCATGGATAAATGCATCGATCTCAATGAATCCTATCGACCAAGATTTATGTACCAGGACAAAAAGAACAGCAAATATTCTTAAACACAGATCATCAGTTGGAAACCACTTCTTTTTTTATAATACCTTATTTTCCCAGACATACGCAACTTTGCTGAGATAAGAGGAATAGAGCATAACCAAAAGAGTATTTCTTTCATTTTAATATTAACTAACAATTTTATTTTGATGGAGACAAATACTATTTATTGTTGATAAATAGTTGAAAAAATGATCTAAAAACGCAGCTATTCATTTCTACGGAATAATAAATAGAAGATAAATATGCTGAACTAACAAATTTATTTTCGTTTTCATGCATACTCATCAAGCACTTGAGATTAATCGTTGTTTTCTTTTCATTTGGACTTTCCCAGGTCACTCTATTTAACTTCTTCCGCTCCTTCCTTCTTCTCTGGAATAATTTTTCCTCTCGCTTACTCCTTTTCTTCGCTTTTTTTTGTCTCAAAAGACACTCGATGTTTACATGCTCATATATACCACGATAGATAGACGACAACGAAGACGACGAAACAAAAAAAGATAGAAGAATGCATGATGTGAACCACTGATGAAAGCAAAAGAAAACCCCCGGAGGCTAACCAAGATGAGTAGAGTATATGCACAGCGTACGCATCAACGATAAAAGGGAAGAACTGCTATATTTTGACATTTGCTTTTTTCAGTTCAGCATGTTAAGCAATCAAAGATAAACGAGTGTTCGATGTGCGTTTTCGTTCTCTCACACATGACAGGTAACTGCGACAGAAACAAATTTAAAAATTGCACAGATCGTCATCGTATATTTAAAATCTGCTGCTATTGGTAAAAAGAAAGAAACAAAAGATCGATCGAATGAGTTGTTTGATAATAATCTTATCAAAATGCAATATTCTCAAGCTCAATCGGAGAAAACTAAAAGCAACCGTTCTTCATCAATCAAATAACTAGGAGAAAAAGAACAAAACAGAACAATCGAAGAAAAATACAAGTTTTCCATTGGTTTAAAAAATAAATACTGACATCTAGTTAAAGAACGTGCATAGTAGTTGTTCATACGAATAACTTGAAAGAAAGTTATAAATAAGAGAAATGTCAGATAATTACGATGGAATATCTTATGATGTCAAAAGAAACAGATTGATTATTATTCTATTAAGGATTAAATTCGTCGTACTCTGAGTGAAACGGTCAAGGATAAATGTCCGTGCAATTCAATGAAAACTAACTATCTTTTAAGTATATGAAACAGTTATATTTAAACAGTTGTTTCAGAAAAAGTGACACAATTTCAATGGATTGGAACGATAAATACGTGAGTTCTCACGTAGAAAGAAAAATATTTCGAAAAATATAGCTTGATAACCAATCGAATGTAATGTTTTTGATTTAGATAGTTAATAAAACATAAATTGTTTTCTTTTACTCAAGCAAAGATAGTACAAAATTAAATTAATAAACAACTGCTATTCAGATTACTTAAAACGAATGCGATATTTTAACAACACAAATATCTCTTTTTGTTACGCTTCTGTCGATTCAATCGAAATTAGCATCAGTCTAAAATTCAATCTTTATACATACTTGCTTATTTTTCTGCTCCATTATAATGTTTTTAATATTTTTGATAATAAATAATTAAACAAGACCTAAATATTGCCTATGTTTTCAACGTAGATCAATCGATCTAAAACATATCAACTTTAGTATTCTTTAAAATTAACATTTGAATAACGTCTCTTTAGAATATAAGTGCATCGATGACAAGTGTTGAAGAAAAATCAATCAAGTTTTCAATAGTCAACATAATACAAGTTCAGCTTCGTATCGTTCTTTGAATAAGATTGTAAAACAATCTCCTTTGTAAACAAAAAAGAATCATTTTCATTTTATTTAGATGATGTATAAATTTAGGCATCTTTCAAGAAAAAAGTTCGTTTCTTTTATAGCTGTATGTTGATTGTTACTCGATTAATTGCGAATAAATTAAAACAAATTTCATAACTACAAATGCAAACTTGGATGGGAAGAAAACAAAATTCAAGTTTGTTCTGCAGAAATCTCATCAAGATTGTTTCATTAGAATTTCATCGAAAGTATATTTCAACCTAGAATAAACTATGATTCACGCCAAAACAATAAAATTCAGTCTTCCTTCGCTCATCAGATTCTTATTCATATGAAAAACTTTAACACCTAAGTATAAAATTAAGCATTGGAAGTTGTGTTTCCTTCATTAAACTTTTAATATTAGAAATTAAAAACAAATGAAGATTATACTCTGGAATGTGTCGTTGAATAAACAGAAAATACAGCAGAGTGTAAATGCAAGCCTCTATGTGAGACTATCAGTAGCTTACTTTAGCTTTGTACCAGTCTGTATTGGTTGTCTTTTATCCGCATACAACTAACTCTATTGTTGTGAAATTAGAATGAAAAGAAGACTCGATAATTTGAAACTCTTTATGGAGACATGTAATCAAAAGTTGACATACAATAATCATTGTTCTAGCTGAAACTGTAACATCATGAATGAGAATGAGACTTTAGATGAGTTCAATAATGCGTTTATGAGAAAAATTTTCTACTTAGAAAATTTATATTAAGAGTTATGTTTTGTCAAAGTGTTCTCAAAGACAATCATTGAGAGGATCTATTTTTATTATGTTTAACAAAATATGTTGATGAATTTTGTGAGCAACAATACAAATTATCAGAAACCTATGTTGTTAATGGCATGAAGATATAAAATCTCGGGTTTTTGTTTCTTTGTTGATTGAAAAAACTGTTTGCTCTCTATTAGCTGATTGTCATTATCGAAAGCTAAAAGTCATTTTTTTTTATTCTATCATGTTTAAAAAAGGTAGTTTATGTTTCAATACTCGAGATGGTTGTGTTTTTACCACTAGAACTCTGTTTTGTTAGCTATTAGAAAGATTAATTTTATCAACTGACAAGAAAAACGACAAAGAAAAAATTGACTTGCTTTTACATCTTCTTTTTTTACTTATTATGTATTTTATTTTATCATTATCAACAATAATAATGCTTTATCAATATATGATCACTTATCACTTATCACTTATCAAAGATTCGATGATATAAACGTAATACAAATGTCATTGTTTGATTCACGAAATGTAAATAGTTTATTGAGTAAAAAATGAATTTTGTTGATTTGATGTGTCGAATTAGTTAATATATTCGATTAGAACATCAAGAATCTCGATTTTTTCATCGATGCTCTCAACATTAAAGAGAAACATAATTGAATTAATTACTTTTGAATTTCGTAAGACGTATTCTTATACGAAAACGGTTTTAATAAATATAATTAAATCAATGAGATTAGAAGAATAGACGTATCCAGAATTCAATTACACGGACTGATATCGTTTAGACTGCCCCCTATATCATCGTCAACTTTATTCTATTCGTTCATTCTTTTAATGAACAAAACTATTGTCTATTTTTCGACTATTTTATGAAAACTTCGTATAAATAGATAATCAATCAAACGAAGATTTTGGTGTGACGACAAATTGAATTATATTAAGAGTTAGCTGATTTGTCTTATTCTATTGAAAACAACATTTAATGGTTTTACTACACAGGGAGATATATTGGAACAACAAATAATTCTTCGTTGAATGAATTTTGGTTCACAGTCCAAGGCTCAACTTATCACTGTCACTGCCATCACTTATCGTGAAAAGAATGCAAAGAAAAAAAAAGAAATACTAGAAAGGATCGATGTTTTTTGGCAGTAGCGAGTGACGAGAATAACGTTTTGTTATTATTAGTATTTTTCGTCTTCTTGGCTCAGTGGTTGAAGAGGAGAAAAAAAGAGGAAAATAAGTAGATCGATGCATTGACTAAAAGGACAGCGGCTGGCTCGTTCTTCAATATAATGATGAATAGTTTCTGGAAAGAAAAGAAAAAAAAATATATTTAACGGCTATGACATTATTCCTCTAGATATTTATACGGAGTGTATGCGAACAAAAGTTAGCCCTTAAATATAATAGAAAAAAAAGAAAGAAAGAAAAGGGTTGTTTTGTTAGGTTGTAAATTTGTCTTATTTCTTTTTAGAAAAAATAAAATGAGTGATTCATTAGAAATATCAAGTGAAGATTCAACTTCTAATCATAATCAATCAGATCATTTTGTACGTAGTCGTTGGTCTCATGTATTAGCACTTGCTGAACAACTTAGACACAATACAGAAGTTCAGAAGAATGAACAACTACGACAATATGCATTTGATATTCCATTATCAGATGATCGACATACATCTTTAACTCATGCTGCTCATGTGAAATCATTTGAAAATGCACTTTTATTTGCTAAAACTGGCAATTTTAATTTGGATAATTTAAGCGAAAATTTTCTTGATTTAAAACGTACCTTTAATCATATGCTTGAACTTAATAAAAATGATATATCACAAGTAGCATTAGCAACATCAATTACAAAAACAGCATTATTAATGATTTTACGTTCTATTGAATCTATTGTTGAAGTTATGACAAAAGGTACAAGAAAATTTCCAACATTAAACTCTCTTATATCACATATACGTTCACGTCAAAAAGAATTACCAATCCATGGTCGACTTCTTGTTGATTGGTATAGTGCTGCACAAGTTCTTGACTTACTGATCAATGATTCTGATTGGCTTGTACAACCACGAAAAGCACATTGGGCTATGAGAGTTTGCAATGAAACATTAACATGGGCGCGAGGAGTATTTAATGAAAATTATCGTACGAAATCCAGTAGACGACCAATCTATGATCGTGAAGATAGTATCATTGGATCAGAAACAAAGAATAAAGACTAATACAATTATGTGACTAAATCAATCGTAATATCAAGCTTTAGTTATACGCGTTCATACTTGAAGAAAAAAAAAGATTCATTGATCAAGTTGTTTAAAAAAGAGAAAAAACATATTTTTTTTTTCTAAATGAAACTTTTAAAAGAGTTTTTCATTGATGACTGATGTTTCTTTTTGAAAGATTCTGCTGGTTCTATTTGAAATTTCATTTTTTTATTTTTCTGTTTTACAGCATCAACATCAGATACACGTAAAGATTGTTGTTCTGAAAGATTGGTAGCAGCACTTATTGGTAGTCCAGTTGTACCCATCAATCCAGCATTAACTTTTTCATTTGCTGAAATAAGTGTGAAAGCATTTGTAAACATGATAGCTGGTGGTACCATTTCGACTTCACGTACCAGACGTAGAATGAGTCACGATTTTTTGTTTCCAAGCGAACATATCGAACATCAATAAAAATGATTTATTAATAACAAGAAAGATTCTTGATGAAAAGTTTTTTGCAACTGTTCTAAGAGCAAAACNATTCGAAGGTAGAAGCTAAAACAAAAAAATTTAATTTCATATCAATAAAGCATTGTTTAATTCCTAAAATAGCTACGATTTATGAAGATAATCCTAAAAGTAAAAGGCTCGGCAAGGCAGTTTTTCATATCCAAGAAATAAATAAAAGGAAATCCGTGATTTCTATGTTTATAACATTTGTTTTCTATCAATCAGTTTCAAATAGACCGTCAATGTTAATTTAAGTCAAACTAATACTATTCTGTTATCGTAAAGAAGCAACTAACAATCAAAATTGAAACCTAAAAAAATTATAAGTTTAACATAATAATAAATATTTCAATAATTCTTTTCTTTTCTACGACTTTCTATTTTTTTTTGAGAGTCAAAAAAGAATTCTGAAGTCAAACGAATAAAAAGAAACATTCATTTTGAATTGCAATACAATATCTTTTCCCTTTTGCTTTGTCCTTTCTTTTTTTCAAATGTCGATGACGATAAAATAAATCATACTCTTGCAATACATAAGGAAATAAACAAATTCGTTAGCTCATTCTTCATTCTTTTTCGTTCATTGACATACTACTTGTATTTTTCAAGAGACAATCTCTCTCATACTCTCTTTCAACACTCTCAAACAAACTTTTTTATTTGTTTTATTACCTGCCATGCTGTCGAAGTACTGCTGCTATTACTTTTTACAATTATTACTGATCAAAAAGAAAATAATGATCACGTTTTTTCTCCGACATAACATCATCGATTCGAATTAATGGCCAGTACAACTCATACAGCTAAACCAATAACTATTGACCTTCGAAAATATAAGGTATACAAAAATTAAAAGAATTTTAATTAAAAAGTGTTTCGTTGAGAGTGAGCTTCTTTTCTGTCACGAAGTTTCATATCGAAGTACTTGTTATCAACATANACAGAAATATATTTGACGAACAGAAAATTGATTTGATCAAGTATTTGCATCTAAAAGTCAGAGTAACAGAAAAATAAATTAGATGCATTTATTCTCGGTTGCCATACAAGGGAGAAAATATGGAGCTAAATCTTTTTATTGTTTCTTAAGGAAAAAGAAAATCGAAGATCTGAAGCGCCGTTAAATGTTCAACATGTATCATCAAACTCAGGCTCAAGTGGCTCATTACCTAAAAGATATCAAAGTGTGTTTACTGATAGTACACCAATAACATCCTTTGGCATTAGAAACAATGATCATTATTCACGTTCACATTCTGTAAATGACAAAAATAAAATAATCGTTATTATTCATAAATATTCAATATTGATCTAATTTCTATGTAGCCTCCAAATCGTACACAACCACAAATTCATCAACGACCACTTAAACCTGTCAAAGAATTTCTTACTACACATGCAACAGCCGATCAACGAATGTAAATCAAGAGTTTCCTTAGCTTACTTTCTTCCACTCTTCTTTTTTTTTAATATAAATTATCATTTCAGAGACGATCGCCAGCGTTCATCTTCTCAAGTGATTTGTTCACACATCACCTTTTAAGTTATATGAATATTTATCTTTGCTTAGACAAATGGGTTTACACGTTCTCAAGCAGAAGCAACTATACGAAATGTAAATGTAGCCTTGACAAAAACATTAAATAAATTACGCCCAGAACCATTAAATACTGGTTCAACAAATATTCGTTCCACATCAATTTATGTTGGACCATCATCGACTCGACCAATAACGTCTCGTGTAACGACACATCAGAACACGGGTACAACAACAACAACGTCGTCATCATCAAATTACTTTTATCAACTACCTGGAAGTACAAAAGGTTCACTACCAGCTGAGCTTATTACAAGACGACCAACTAGTTCCTTTGGAACAAATATATTGCCTAATAGTACATCACATAGTCGACTTTCAACGGGAACTGGAACTGGTTCACTTATTCTACCACAATCAGCAACAATAAAAAGTGAAACAAAATTTAATGATAATGCAAATACTCGAATATCAACACCATTACGTGCTCCAGCAAAAAGTCTTGATATAGGTTTACATCAGTTAGATGGATTCAATTTCGATAATGTTACATTGGATGAACATCAAGAAAAACTAAGAGTAACGAAAAATAAAAACTGAAATTTATATGATTTTTTTACGGAATACAGTCTATTGTGTTTTTATTTATTAGGCAGGTAAAAATGAATTAAATCAACAGACAATAACGAAAATAACTTCTCGTAAACAATCATCGGCGCCACGTGCACCAAGTGCTGATAGTCAACGAGCACTACCAGAAGTAAGTGTAAATCCACAAATTCAAAGTTCTGTACAACAAAATACTGATCAATTATCATATGTTCATGAATCTATTCAAAACGGTATATTCAATCATCATATTCAAGTTGAACCAACAAATACGATGAAACGAACATCATCTTCATCAAAATCTCAACAAATTCTTGATGTTCAACCAACTATTATTGTTCATCATCAACAACGATCAGCCTCATCAACACCCAGACCGAATTCAACAGCAACTGTTATTCTTCCATCAACAATAAAACATCCACTTAATGAAGCTTACATAGACCGAGAGAATATCCGTTCACAAGTATTCATAGCTGAAACTACAAATAATAATAATGACAGTACATCAACACTTAAACAATATGATAATCAAAAAGAAACGAAGAAAACTCCACAGAATTCATCGACACCACCTCCATCCCCATCTAATAAAGAATCAAATCGCCTATGGAAAAAGCAACGAAATAAATATTCGACAAAAACAAGTACAGTAGCATTAGTTAGTCGAAAGAATGCACAAAATACTCGACCACCAGCTCGACTCAAAAACTATGAAGATGATTCTGATTCCGAAACAATTGCAACGGAAAGTCAGAGTAAAGAAGATGGTAAGTTAACAATGACAATACACACATATATACGTTGCATTGAGCCATAGACAAAAACTTTTACTGTTTTAATAGAAGGTCAATCTGTTTTTTCTTTTTTTGATAAAATAGACATGACACGTCGTCATGGTAACCTACAGAGTGATCTCGGTAGTGATGCTTGGTCTGATTTAACCAGTGAATTTAGCGATACAAAACTACGTAAACATCCAAATATTCGTACATCAACACCTAATATAACTCGATATAGTTCAAGTTTAAGTTCGAAAGAAGTTGGGCAAATAAGAAAACAACTAATTGGTTTGTCGCAATAGACAATATTTTTCTTCTCTCTCTATTATGATTGTTATTGTTAGATCTTCAGATAATGTATAATGATTTATTAAAATTACTTGATGTTGATATTGAATCTGTGAGAAGTAGTATTAAATCAAGTACTTCTTCACAAGTTGAACGTATTGGACGAAAACATCGTTTTCGAAAAGTAATGCCTGTTATGTCGTTGCCTCATTCGAATCCTGATATGAAGTAAAGAACTTAATGAAATTCTTTTCGTTTTTAACTAACGATATATTTATTCAGAGAGATTAATCAACGTTTTACCAGAGTAGAATCTTCAATAGTAACATTGGCTGAATCTATAGCTAAATTATCTGCACAAATTCAGATGCAACGTGTTATTAAAGATGATGTTTATCATTTACGGCAAGAAGTAGCTGAACTTCGCCAACAAGTCTACCAACAATATCCTCGACAACAACAACAACCTTCAACGCCTGCTGGTGGAAGAACATCATCAATGTCAACAGCATCTCAACAGCAATCACGATTAATAACAGCTAATACTCAACGTCTTACTACTGCCAATAGAACAAATCCATTGAATATATCTACATCTTATATGCCATCAACTTCAACAATATTACGTTCGAATTCAATTATAGATCCAAGACAAGCACGAAAAATTGAACAGTAAAGAATAAAATTCTTCTCTCTATTTGTCTTTCTTTTTATTTAATCATCTCAAACGGTTTATTCATTTAGATTTTTTGGTGCAGAAGCAATGCTTCGTTATTTCCTTAGTTTATTAAACTATGAAGAATATGTTCCAGTTCTTGAACAAGAAAAAATTGGTTTTTATGAATTGCCATATATTAACGAAAGAAAATTACAAAGTCTGGGTATTCCATATGAATGCTGTACTAGAATTATCTATGAAGCACAACAATATTTCATTTCACTTTTAACACTGAAATCAAATGGAATTGATGTATAAAGATAGTCATGAACTTTTCAATAAATCATTTTTTTAATTCACTTCTTTTTAAAAAAATAAACAAGTAATTGTTAAACTTCATCGAAAATATATAAATTTGAACAATTAATTATTCATGTTTTAACGTAACTTGGAAATCATCAATTCTGAGTTTCGTTCAAATTCCTAGCGTATTCGTATTTCAAATTTCATTCGAAGCGTATTTTATGATGGTATCCTACTTTTTGATCATCTCTATTAGAGGTTATCAATGATATAATATCAATCGATCAAATGTGCTCATATTGTAGACACACGCAACGATATTACCTTAAAATAACAGTGTTTAACCAGACAGAAGAGTATTGTTACGTATGAGTTGAACCAAAGTTTGATGCAACACACAATTACGATTTTTTATATCTAATAACTTGACTTACATCTTAAATTATTTCGTTAGCATTGCTAGATTTTATTTGAAAAGTTTGATATCTCTTGTGTTTAGTAGTTGCCGAACCGAGTTTAAATTTAAATGGAACTCATCAGATAGACAACTGAAATTTCCCTAGGAGTAGATTTAATGTTAGATTAACTTTCAGATAAATGAAACATAAAAATACACATCCACAACCATTCGATTCCGTAATCGAGATTTGAGATTGAGATTGTTTGTGGCGCACTTATACTTGATTGGCCAATTTCTTTTTGACGCTCGAAACAAAGACTAACTTAAGCATTTCGTTTGCTCATCGACTTCAATAAATCGATGATTTACAGAGTGCTTATTTGCCTGAAAACTTAAAAAGTTGATTGTATCCAGTAGAATATAAAAGAACAGGAGAGATCTCTTTGGGCAAAGCACCTATTTATTTTAAATAATAAAATGAAATCATCATCGCATGCGCCACTTCATAATCGAAATGTCGAAAATCGTCCAATACCTTCGTAAGAAAACGATTAGATTGAATTAATTAACATAAATTTTTGTTGTTCCATTGAAAGAGAATACTTTTCGGGAAATAATTGCAAAAAACATAATGATGAAAATCGTAAACAATGTGAAGCATCATCTGCATCTCATAGTAATGCGGATTTAATTACTAATCATTTAAATGAAACAACAGCAGCATCAAAAACAGCAAATGGAACACCACAGTAAGTTAATGTGCATGATATATTCTGTTTTTTCAGTGATCGTAATGCCATTCAGTATATTCATAATGAGAGTTTATCGAAAAATCGATATCTGTGCATCCTATGTTCTAGACACCAATGGACAATAAATGATTTTGAAGTTGGAGCACCACTAGGTCGTGGACGTTTTGGTCATGTTTATTGTGTTCGTGAGAAAAAAAGCAAATATATTGTTGCATTAAAAGTAACTTTATCGATATTAAATTTTCTTTCTATTTTGTTTCTATAAACATTAAATTGAATAGGCAATTATAAAAGATCAAATATCCACTCCTCGTTTAGCTAAACAATTAATCAGCGAAATATCCATTCAAAGTCGTCTTAAGTAAATAATGTTTCTTTTTGTTGTATTTTTGTTTTACAAACGAATAAAATAATTGTATTAGACATCCAAATATTTTACGTCTTTATGGATTTTTTCATGATGACCAACGCATATTTTTACTACTTGAATATGCACCTGGTGGTGAATTATATCGACGTATGCAAAAAGAGAAAATTTTACGTGAAAGTGAAGCTGCTGGAGTAAGTTAGCTATTTTCTGAATATTATTCTTGTCTATGGATTCTTCTTTCAGTATGTCTATCAACTTTGTAATGCATTATCGTATCTTCATTCGAAGCAAATTATTCATCGGTTTGTAAAAAGTTAGTTCACGCATTTAAATAAAAAGTAATTTCTATTAGTGATATCAAACCAGAAAATATTCTTATCGGCGTTTATGGAATTCTTAAATTAGGTAATCTAAATTTGTTTTTTTCCTATTGAGAATCGGTTTTTATCTTTGTATTTTTTGCAGCTGATTTTGGTTGGTCAGCCGAGAGAACTGAAACAAATAAGTATGTTATGTTATATTAGTAATGACATTTCTTGATTAGTTATTTGTTTTTATGTAATTAGACGAACAACTCTATGTGGAACATTAGATTATTTAGCACCAGAAATGCTTAATGGAAGTGGCTATGATGAAAAAATCGATCTTTGGTGTTTAGGTGTATTTACTTATGAAATGGTTATTTGCGTTTTTTTCTTTGCTTCTATTTATTGAAATATTTCATTAGTAGATTGTTGGCAAACCTCCATTTGATAGTCAAACTCAACAAGATACTATTAGACTGATTCGAACAAATGAATTATCATTTCCCTTAACTGCATCAAATCATGCTCAAGATCTTATTAGTCAAGTATGATCAAAGTTTCTTTCTTTTTGTTAATAAAAAACAAATCTTTTTTTAGCTTATTCGTCGTAATCCATCAGATCGAATGCCATTGAATGAAGTTATTCAACATCAATGGATTATTGAAAATGCAAATATAAAAGCGATTGATGAAAATTATGAAAAAATTAATAAATCAACATTAATGAATCATAAAAATGAGAATTAATATCTTTAAAACGATATTATTATTCTATTTATTTTTCTTATCACACTTTTTCGTTTCATGTCTAGGAAAATTTTCCTATTTTTTTGAATGTCTGTACTACAATTAATTGATAAACATAGACCACGTAAAAGTATCCATTTGGAAATAATTTCTCTTTTTTTCTATGACAAATATTCTTTCAATTTCAATTGACACGAAATCTATACTATTTGAGGGTGTGAGTGTTAGTGAAGAGACTGATTGTCTCCTTCTTCGCACGACAACAGGCACACCCGAATAAAAATTGGTGAATTGAAACATATATTAACGCCATCTTTAATATGGAATGTAACAATTATGAAAAGGTCGTTGCATAGTTACTTGTTAAGATAGAAAAAAAAGAAACCGATTATTAATCGCAAGATTTGTTAAGTGACAAAAAGAAGAAAATAGTTTGATTGAAAAATATGGACCAAGTTCAAGTTTTATCAGCTGTTTGTAAAAAACTTAATAATGATATTGAAGCTTTAGCTAATCAAACATCAATTCGTGAATCTGCAATAGGAAAATTAGACGCTAATCAACAAGTATATGATGAACAATTGCGTCAATTAAATATGGATCTTCAAATAAAATTGTCCAAAAACGATAATATCCAACAAAAATTGCAAGCTGACATCGAACAAATGTCACATGGACTTCGTGATGTTTTGAATAGTCAACAAGATACAAATCGATCAAATATTCAACGTTATCAAGAATTGAAGCTTGAAGTGAAAAACAAATTGTCTCAATTTGAACTTATTTTTAATTAAAATTTATTTTAAAATAGATTTCAACATTAAGTCAACGCGTTGATCGAATATTTAGTGAACAGCAAATTGTTTTACGCACATTTGAAACTGATACAGCACGTGCTTTATCAACAGCTGATTCACGTTCACGTGCATTTGTTGATGAACTTCGAAGTCAAATATTTCAAAGTAAAAGTCAAGAAGATAGCGAACGAGAACGAGCAGAACAAAAAATGAATCAGAAACTTGATGATATTAAACGATCATTAGAAAAATATGTAAACAAATTTTGATTTAAATTCAGTTACGTTTCATTGAATTTTACTTTTTATAGGAACGATTGGATAAGAAAATCGATGATGCCTTACATCAATTTGAAAGAAAAACTGCAACATTAGAAGATCATTATAGACGAGCTATATCTGATTTAACTCGAAATAATGAAGTAAAACATACTTTTACCTTTTCAAAAGCTATTTATTTTATTTTAGTCTGTCGAACAAACAGTTTATAAACGTTTTGATGAAAAATATCAAAAGACAATGGCGAATTTAGAAAAAGTTAAAAAAGAAATGCGAACTTGTTTTGAATCCCTCGAAGGTTCTGTGAAAACATTACAACGTATAACTGATGGACGAATAAAAGTTACCGAAGAAAAATTAGATAAAGAAATCGAAAAACTACGAAGCATGATTGTTCTTATCTAATAGCGATTCTCTCGATAGAAGATATGCGCATTCATATCATATAATCTCTCTTCCTTGTAAATTTATCCTGATTCATAGTAGATAAATTATAAAATATAAAGATCTGAACATCGATGTCTTTGAAAAACAAAAATCTTAAATAATCATAAGAGACTAAAAGAGAATAGTAGAAGAATGTTACTAACTAATGTATCCTGAAATCATCGTACTAATCAACGTCTTTTTATTTTATAATTTATAAACTTCAATCCAAATTCTTTCTGCGTACACTCTATGGTTCGCTTTTTTCTTCTATATGTATGTTGTCTGCTGATTATTGTAGAAATGTATCGAAAAGTCTAACAAAAACCGTACATTTTAATGATGATGCATGTCGATTCATGTCATGATTTATTTCTTTTTTCGCGTAAATTATTTGTTATTTGAATTAAATTAAATTTTCAATGTTGTTTTCGTAATCATGTATCTAAATGTAATCTTCATAGTAATTTAGCTCCAGAATGAGAAAAGGAAAAGTTCATCGATACAATAATTGCAACAACACAAAAATGGTCTCGTTGATGTATGGCAGCAAAATAATTATTTATTTTTCTGCTCTTTTCATTTAGAAGAAAATAAAACATAATTGCCTCACACTGAAATGGGAAGGGAAGTAACCCATGTCGTGCGAACCGGTCCAAAACCGTCGGTTAACCGCGGTTAACCGTCGGTTTTTATGCTGGAAAGTCATAAAAATGGCTTAGGGAACCGCGGTTAACCGTTTTTTGTAAAAAATAACCGCGGTTAACCGACGGTTTTGGACCGGTTCGCACGACATGGGAAGACACGTGATATAAGAATGTGTAAACTCAAAAGATAGCCATTTTTTATAAACCACTTTGGTAGAATTGTTTAAATTCGTTTCCAGCAATAATATCATCTTTGTTTTTGTCAGCACTGTTGACAGTAGCTCCAGTTCCTTCAAGCAGGCTATTGTCGAAACCAACGCCAGTGAAGCCTATTTTGAATAAAAAAAAATAGAAAGTCGAAGGAAAATAATGTAATGCTATACCTGATCCACCAAGAAGATTACTAAATGATGAAGATAAGCCAACTATACTTATAACACCATCACATCATATTGAACATGAATGTTAAAACAAATGATCATACTTACAATATCTTCAACAACACCAGCAGCTCGAACTTGTTGAAGAAGTATTTGAGCATCAAGTAACTGTGCACCATAACGTTGAAATTGTCGGACAACACGAACTTGAAGATGCTCGTATTGGATTATAATATTACGTGGTTTGGAATATTCTTTATCTACATCAACCCGTCGGACAATGGTTTTACGTTTGATAACAACTTCATAAGGAATCTAACGTTCAATCATATTATCACCTATTGTTACCTACCATTAAGATAAGAAAGAGAAAAGGAAAAACCATTTACGTGGTTGATATGGAGTAGCTGAAATGCGTTCGATAATAACTGATCTTGGTGGTTCAGGCGAAGCAGGAAGATTTCGAATAACTATCTGTGAAGTTTGTGCAACTGGTGGCTGTGGTGGTCGTTCATGGAGAATGGGTGGCTGTAACAATAAAATTATACTAAACACATAAGAAAGCAAAATATCACTTACTCCTGGTGATGGAATGAGTGGTGTTTGAAGGAAGCGCACTTTAATGTTTTGTGTGTACGTTTGAATACCACCTGCAGCTTGGTCGACGAATAATATTTGGATTGGCGTCAACGTAGAGACCAGCACTTTGACTAACTGCTGCAACATCAAAGCCAGTATTAAGATCAGCATCAGCATCAAAAACGTCACTAGAAGCTCCCGTTGTTGAATAGTTTGATGATTCGTATTAAGCTAATTGGAAACTACCTGCTGTTACACCTCCTTCACTCGATTGACCAGTACTACCAACTCCTGCATGAACCCATTGTTGAAATTGATTTCTACCAATGGTACCAACTTGATTGACATCCACTTGCTTGAATTATTTCTTTTGTAGCATCGAAATCACCAGCACTATTACCTGTCGATGACGATGATGAATACGATGACTATTCATAGTTGCTCATATTTGTGCTGACGTGTATTGTTGACAAAGTGGGATATTTAGTAAAAATGTCATAGATAGATCAGTGTTTATATACTAGATTAGATTGCCTTTATTTATTTATTTCTCTTTCTCTCTCTCTTTCTTACCTTCTCATCCGATATTGATCATAGAAGTAATGGTAAAGGCATATTCTTGTCTCTTTTTTTTCAATTTTTTTTACCGCACTAATTTTTGTGCAATAAGAAATAGCGTATGACTCTTCAATTTTTTTCAAATAAATATTAATTAACATTCGATAGAAAAATAAGGACGAAAACTAAGTAAAACGTGTTGATTGATTTGCATAATACAATAAAAGATCGTTTCCTTTCAAGGAATTTGTTAAATCTTGATCGAGCAATGATTTTTCGCAATTGTTTATTACTCGATTATTATTTAAACTGTAATAGCTTATATTATTATTATTACTTAGAAATCGACTGTGATACCGATTTAAGAAGAAAAACTGCTTCTTTTTTTCCTTTAATATTACTCGTGATGGATATGGATGATGATTGCGTATTGAATGGTATACTATTGATTGATATTGTTGTATTTTGACGAGAACTTGGTTGAGACGATGGATTTGGTGAATACTGTTGGCATGTCACTTGTCTTAATTGCACTTGATATAATAATGGAACATCAGTTAACTTTCCGTCTATTTTGTTACTATAAATGCGTGGTAAACATGAATAAAGTTTACGAAATTCTCGATTAAATTTGGCCTAAGACATAAAAGCATTTAAAAAAAGAAGCTGTCTACTATTGACTAGAATGACGACTTTCCTAATGTTCTCAACAATAATTTAACATCACTTGAGATAGAAACATAGACTCAAGTTTTTTACAGTACTATTCAGCATCGATATTTTTTTCTACTTTCGTTTATCTATAAAATCGAAGATCACCTCTAGCAATGTCTAAATGTTGAATAGTATTACTAAGTATCCTCGCACCATTTGTGATATTCTCTTATTATTAGCATAAATGAGAAACAGAATGAATTGTTCTGTTGTAAATCATAATAAACGAGAAAGACATACACTAAAAAACCGTAAATAAGTGGATTATGACATGAATTTGACATAGCAAACCGATTAGCACATAGCCACAATACTACAATGTGCTTAAAACTAAACATGAACAAAACAAAAGACGACTTTGTAGATATAAAATATATTTTTTATTTTGATAGTCTACTCATTTATTTCCAGTTTGCATACATTAAGAAAATTATATAATTGTAATGGAAACCAACAAATAAGAAATAATGCCACAACAGTAAATAACATTTTTAATACCTAACTGAACCAAAGAGAATATTTTCTTTGATAATCAATTACTGAAAAATTCCATTATTAAATAAAAAAACTATCAGTTTGTTATACATTTTTTATTCATTGCTTTGAAAATGCATGCACGATTAAGTCTGTAAACTCGTGGACGTAAATAACAATTAGTCTTACTTTACGTTTGTTTCGTGCAATAACTCGATGATAGTTTGTTTGTCCAACTGGTTTAGAAAAATATAAATGGGGTCCTATACGAAAATAAGCACTACTGATTATTATAACTGGAATAATATGTTGTTAGTAGATATTATAAACAACATAAATTCTATGTCTATTCATTGTCAAATTATTATCGTGCTGTTTTTGATATAAATATGGTAAACATTGATAACCGAAATCATCAATAAAAGAAACTTGGACTTGATGAACCAAATTAGTATAAATATAATAAATGCACTTTTTCTTGATAATTTTGGTTTTAATGGATGCAACATAACATAGCAACGATCAAGAGAAACAATTACCAATGTATAAATTGATACACCAACACATAATACTTGAACGAATGGTGCCAATTTACAAAGAAAATGTGGTAAAACCTATTTTTGTAAGGCTGCAGCTTGAAACTAGTTAAAATATAATCACTTATACTTAAATATTTGGAATATAATTGATACTTACTTGAAATGGAACTGCAAAACAAGCAACAAAACAATCAGCAAGAGCTAAATTACATATAAAATAGTTTGTAACCGAGTGCATTCGTCGATTACGTATAACAATATAAATAATCGATGAATTGCCACTAATAGAAAATAAAGTTATTATTCCATATGCAAAACTTAATAAAATTATCTGATATTGTTCTGGCATTAATGTTTTAGTTAAGTCAGCAGCGTTTCTTGTTCCATTCGATACCGATGTTGAAGTAGAAACAACAGTTTTATTAGTCTCTAATATATTATTTCGATTATCTAGTAAAATACTCGTCATTCCAGCTGATCATTGAGAGAATTTATTCGACAGTCGAATAAAAATGTATACCACATTGTGCAAAAATCTACAAAGAAAGTTAATAACAAACAAATTGATTTGCAAGAGATATATTACTTGATACATTTATTAGATATGTGAAAGATCTTAATTTAACTAAAATAAATTATTCAAATGAACAAAACACAATAACTTGCCTTTTTTTCTTAATAACGAATGAAATAAACTAAGAGAGTAAAAAGTGACAACAAAAACTATAAACTTACGAAGGCTGATAAGTATTTGTTATAGAATAATATACTTTCTCTTTGCTAGCTATTGATTTGGCACATAGATCGAAAGCATGTTTGAAAGAGATAGCTACAACTGTTCCTCAATATTCGAATAAAAAACACAATATACTTTCTTGACAAAATAGTAGATTATGTGTCGATCAGTGAACACAAACATTCGAGGGAAACAATTCTTACGGTTAGTGGAAAAGTTTAGATAAAATTCACTTGTGATCGACTGACACTTATTTTGTAACGGGATATTTTCTCATCTTGTTGGAGAGATTCTGATTTGCACTTCATGAGAATAACGAGAAGTTCTACAGAAACATACATTGATTTAACCAATACAGAAAAGACAGATATTTAGCTATTAAATATGATTATTTTCCTATTACTTTATTGGATCAGTCGTTCTATTGTGAAAACTACAAACATGAGCATTTTTTCTTTCATTTCTTTTTCTTTCAAAGGTCTATTGAACAGAATGAAAAGTTATTTACGCTGCCTTTGAAAATTTTTGCATGGGTCATGAAAACGAGATAAACAAAGTCAGAGAACATAATTGATAGCTGTCAATCCTCCGTACCATTCTATCCCAGTTAAATAATATTATCAAACGTTTTCTTTCTATCGTTGATCTACCATTCATAAAATTAGGTCCTTTAATTTACTCCCGAAGAATGTTGATAGTTAAGTGTGTACTTTTACGCCTCTTGTTGCATAGAGATTTCTATTAGATTTGCCTTTTGAATATAGTATTATTGAACAATCGAAAATAATGTTTACACATTTTCCTCATTCATACATTTTCAAATAGATTATTATATTCTACTTACTTTAGCTCTAATAAATGATTGTACGATGTTGTCTGCCGAATGTAAATAAAAGCTTTCATTTTTCTCTTTGCTACATATTATGAATCTTAATTATGTTTTGTTATAAACATGTTGAATTCGGAATTCACAAGAGGATAAACTATTGGTACTGCCAGTTAGATTTTTCACAAAAACAAAATCACCAAATGCTATTCTCATCAACAGTTATATAGAAACAGAATCAATGTTGTATTTAATTAGATTTCACAAAGAATATTTTACTCTCATATAATAAGAAAACAGAGAAATGATTTATATCTATTCAATCCCCAAACGAATAAAAGATCAACTGTAAACTTTTGACTCATTTTGATACCAAAAACTATTCATGTGTCGAATTGATTAATTAATCAAGTTGAAAACATCAATCTTCTGTTTCTTTATTGAGCTCACGATAAGTGTTTGTCGATCTGGTTCAACATTCTCATCACGTATGTAATACACGGGTGTCTATTGAACCACAAATTACCATGATAATCTCTACAGAATTCAATTGGTAACTCGATAAAATGACTTGAATAGTAAATAGAAAACATTCTTTATCGTTATTAGTAAAACTTCAGTGGACTCGCTTTGAAACTCGAAATCATTCACATATTGAGTAATATTTACTTTATCGTTTATGTTAATAACGATTTTATTATGCTCACTAATCAATATTCATTTATATGTATTTTTTTCTTTTTCTATAGAAATAAGACGATCAAATGTTCAGAAGTATTTTAGAAAATATGATGCGTACTGAAAATAATTTCCATTTCACAATATAATATACATTAATTGAATGATTTGAGTTTCTTTTATAATAAACTAATAAATACAGTATCATTCATATTGATGAAAAGCAATTTTGGATTGAGTCAGCAACAATTTTTTGAATAAATACCTTTACAAGAGTAATTTCCACTTCATTGCTTCGGTTACGAAATTTAAAAATTACAATTCTTTATTATGAGACATGCCGGCAACAACAAAAAACTAATGAGTAGATAGTTTTCATTATCTAATGTTATGATCTTGGAGGAACAAGAAGACAAGATTTTCTTCCCGAAATCAAACTTTGGAATACTCAAGGAACTAATGCTATGAAATTACTTTCGATTTGACTCTGATTATTGAAGTGATTCGAAAAGATCCAGATAAGATTTACTGGTTGAATAGAAGTATTCATTTTTTTTAATTGGTTTTGTTAATTGACAAGTATTGAAATTTGGTTTGTTATATTCGAATTGAAAATATTTTGCGTCTTGTTAGATATCGGAACGGTTAATGATTAGTCAATAACCAAGATAATCATTGCATGATGCTGAGACTATTGGTAGAAGTGAACAATGAGTAAATGACAATCTTGTCACATTATCTAATCGATAAGAAGTCCCTCTTGTTAATAGTAGAGAATATTCAAAATGAAGACCTTTACATTTAATCAGGTCCTAAATCTAACGAGGAGCTAATTATATAACCATTCTGAACACTTCGTATCAAAAGTAACTTCATTTACTATAAGAAAATTTTATAGATTCAAAGCTGAAAAACGTAGGTATTCAAATCGATCGATACATTTATTGCATATAAACACAAAACACAATAATTTAGAATAGAACAACGTCAGTAATATTTATTTTACTACTTTTTTGTAAATAGAAAGAAACAATTCTATTTTCATTGGATTAGAGTACAGGCCAATAGGCATCGATCTATGTTTATGTTTGCTTATTTTTGTTTTTTTCATTTTGCTCAAATTCGATGAGACTCTATTATAATGACATGGCGAGCAAGATCCATTAGTAGTATTGTGTCTGTATGCGATAAAAGAACTCAAAGAAATTATCAATTGATTAAATACGCATCATCTAAGTAAGTTTCATCAATGATCTTTTTATTATCGATTAATAATATTTTGTTAAATAGGTTCAACTACAATATCTGCTATCAATCATTTATTAGAAAACGGTTGGTTCCAACGATATTCTACGATGTAAAATCTATTGAGGCATAAAAACTTACGTAAAAGAAAAAAATATCGTTAAATTTAAATCAATTTCAATCAGTCTTCGTTATTCTAATCCATCACAATTTGAAAACTGACTGCATATTTCTATTGCAATCTTACATATGACACCTACATATGTATACAGCTTTATTTACGTCCTATGCTATTCAAGAAAAGGCAAACGAAAATATGGATTTACTCTTTATTTAACATTTTGCCGAAAGTCTAAGAAAAATTGGTAAGTGACTGTATCTGATGAACAGATAGTAAAAAGTATTTAACTAAACCTATCTATTTGAATGGCATTACTCAGATATAATTAGTTCACATAGAACTCATTGCTATCATGAGAAAATCTACTTGTGATTGTCATATGTTCAAGGGGGAAAAGCGTATCCCATTGGATCCTGGGATCCGCATCCCCCCCCCNCCCCCCCCCCCCCCTTGAACATATGACAATCAACATACTCTAATAAAGCTTGAATTTGTTTTCTCTACTGATATCCATGATTTTTTTCAATCTGTACTCTATCATAAATTGTGACGAATGACTTTTTATTGTAAAAAATAATGAACAGCAATATACGTCATTGATAGTGATTTTATTATCATATATATTGATCATAAGAAGACAAAATATCAATGAGTGTAATGCAAATAAAGTTAGTATGATACTCGAGTATTTTCAGCTCTATTCGCTTCCTGATTTGTATTGATTACAGAATTTTATCTTTTATCAAATGATCGCATTTTTGAAGGGAATTATCGAGCAAAAATTTGCTGTGGAATAATAATAAATCATTTGCGATACTTTCCTTGAATAAAATACACTCACTCACAACCAAAAAATATCCGATGATCGTGCTAGCTATACCTACGGTTTATTGTCTATTGAGACGATGAAACTATTCTATTTTCAGCATTTCTGATAATTCAAGATGTTTCTAAGAGCTTAGACTATCGAGAAGCATGTTCACATTTAAAATTTGTTTCATAAGTTAAACTTGATAATATGCCTTTGTTTTGTCAATAGTTTTCAACAAATGTTCTATCAAACTTAGTAATTTAAAATGAATCTAGTTAAACAGTAAACCATGCATAGAAGATGTTTTCTAGAATTCAATCTTGCCATTTTTATTGAATATTTAAAACAAAAGAAAATTCAAACGAATGAATAAATACAGAAAAGAAAATTGATTTAATTTGTTTATTTTTCATAGTATCAAATTAGAATACAAAATCCACTCGCTTTTGTATCGGATAATTTGGTTGGATCGGTTTGTATATATCTATAACGTTTTACATCAATGGATTTTTGTAAATCATTTTTAATATCAGAATCAGCTTTACGAAAATGATCCGATTGTAGATGATCGTCAAATGCATCTTCGTTTTCCCATGCTCCAATAAATGTAAATTGACAATGATCATTCAGATTTTCAAATAATTTATATTTTAAACAACCATCTTCTTTCCGTGTTGGTTCCAGAATTCCTAATAAAATCGAGCGTACTTTCTCAATTGACTCTGGTTTGATAAAGAAATCGATTACAGAATGAATAACCGAAGGAGACATTTGAGTAGGTAATATAAAATTTAATATAGAACAAGATGTTTCATAAATCTGATGATAATTATTAAATGAGTTCAACAAGACTTTATAAATGTTTTCTTCGTTTTTCTCTTCTGTTGTTAATTCTCATGGTGAACGCTGATGAAAATAATCTAGTCTGTAGAATAAAAAAAAAGACGAAGAAAAATAGAAGATTTTCTGTCATCTCCTTGACATCCGTAAGTCCTCTTTCTGCATATAATAAAGAAATAACTTCGTATAGAGTTGAAATGAGATTCTTTTTCTCTCATCACCGTTCTTATTGTGAGCGAAGTAGAATCTTCTTCTTGGTATTCTTGAAAGAAAATAGTTGGCGTTCTCGCAAAAGTGAAAACTGACGAGAAATCCTTTGACTAAAGCGAACGTTAAAGTATGCTGTGTGTCTCTTTTTTTTTCTTTTCTTTTCATCAGTTTTAATGAAAGTTGTCAATGCTAAGGTAACTGTTGTCTTGCACTTCATAAGATTCCTCCGCTGTATTGATGTAATATCATAAAATTAGAGAAAACGATGAACTCTACGTATTTATTCAATTCTAGATGACAAACAGTACAAAAATAGCAGTTTATGTTGTAACAGATTTTTGGCCATTACCAGATAAAACACAAGAAGTTAAAAAAATTCTATTTGATATTGTACCAGAAGCAAAAAAAGAACGAACATGTCTTAAATTTGAATTATGTGAAAATTTAAATGAAAATGCACAATTAACATTTCTTCAAGCTTGGTCTAATGAACAAGCATTTGAACAACATTTAAAAAGTGAAATTATTGATAAAGCAACAGAAGAACTTCGAAATCTTCTGGTGAAACCAACAGAAATTCGACGTTATAAAAATATTGGTTAATAAACTTTTCTTTTATTATCTATTTTAAAAATATTTTAAATAAATAATAGATTAAATTAAAGGCAACACAATGTTGTCATTCGTGTTTTTCTATAGAATGCCAACACACAATTTTCACTGTAGTTTAGATGAAAGAAACGAAAACTATCCTAATATGGTTCAAAATTAGAAATATTCTTTTTTTATATTTCAAAGTGTGAAAATAATTATTGATGTAATTTTTTGAATTAAAAATAATAGAAGCATCAATTTAATTCGCTAATATACTTATTTAATGAAGCAAGTTCTAGAAGTGACACATCCCTTTTTTCTATAAATATTCATAATTCTTTGTGCTTCACTATGTAATTTGTGGATTTTAATATACCAGTGATAATTAGACTTTTCGAAATTTTATGTTATAACTAGCTACTTTCTAGTTATTAAATAAGAATAGGTTTTTTTACAAAAAAATAAATAAAGAGATCTACGTAACTAATTTGTCTCACATACTTGAATGGTTAGTTTCACACACTCCGAGGCATAGCAAAAGCACCAAAAACGAAGCATTATTTGCGCATAATCTTTTTCACACACTGAAAATTTGAACTAATAATTCATCTTCTGTACGACAGTTCTATAATCATTTTAAATATACCAGTTATTTCAGAAGTCTAATGCCCACTCTATTAATGTTTCATATCTGAAAAAGGTTAGCATACATGTGAGCATATTTCTAATTGATATATATTGATAATTATGATATGTGAATAATTAACTTTTAAATATCTGATGATGAAGTGATATGGACTGTGATATAATATCTATAGTCAATATAAGAATCAATTTACTTCTGTTTAGTTATTTCATAAGAAGTACTATTTTTTAGTAAAGAAAATGTTCGGGTCGGTAGATTTCGTTTTTGTCCATAAAGAAGAAAAGTCAGTGGAGATGTCTTTACATACGCATAAGGATGAATGATAGAAAATGTTTATGTCAGAATATTAACGAAAACTAATTAAATAAATTAAATATTTTAGATTAAAAATTGGATAGTTGAAAATCATTATTATTCTAATTTAGTAGTAATAAAATTCCATGAGAAACATTCAGAGATAATTATAGATGTAAGAGTTGTTGCATTTCAATACCACACTGTTGATAAAAAATTTCAAGTAGCAATGGAAGAGTCAGATTTTAGTTGAACATTTTTACGAACCGCTACAGTTGATTGATTTAATATATTTACTAGTAAATAGGTTCCAATCGTAGCTGCTGAACTAAAAGATTATAGTTATGATAGCTAGAAAATGAATTTCATACCAATTGTTGGATAAATCAAAGCAGGAAATATTGTTAAATCAACATTTTCTTGTTTAGTGTCGGCAGAATTGTGTAAAAATTGACAACGCGAACCATAGCTACAATAACCAGAAGTAAAATTTCGACAAAGTTCTGTTTTATATTTTGGATGTCGATTTCGACAACGTAATTCTTGAAGACCATGAGCAAATTGACAACGCGATGAATACGAACAAAGACCATAATTAGAAAAATTTTGACATAGTTCCGTTTTATATTTTGCTATCGACAGAAATGTGGATCAATGTTTTTCTTGGAAGTTTTTTCTAGCTTACAGTTTTCAGATTCTTTGAATATTTGTTTTTCACTATCATTATACGAATCAATACTACGTATCATTGATGGCGTTGATTGTATTGTTTCATTTGAATTAGTTGATAATATTTGTTCACCAATAGCTTTAGCTAGACTAGATCCTGGTTCAAGAAAAAATGTAGACAGATTTTCTGTAATTATAACAGTTATTTAGTTATGTAAGAATTGGAATGTAAAAGACAGAAATTACCTGAAATATGATCGTCGATTGAGTTCATTATTGTTCGATAGAAAGGTTAAGAAACTTCTGAATATGATATGAGAAGCGATTAGAGATAAAAAAAAATTGTAAAAGAAGTTTAATTATGGGAAAAGAGAATTGCGTTTAACAGAAATGGTATGTTTCGTCATTGTCTATTACGAGGCGCGTTAAAAGAAGTT
This sequence comes from Rotaria magnacalcarata, assembly GCA_900239745.1. Taxonomy (NCBI): domain Eukaryota; kingdom Metazoa; phylum Rotifera; class Eurotatoria; order Philodinida; family Philodinidae; genus Rotaria; species Rotaria magnacalcarata. The sequence continues at coordinate 56,117 of OENM01000124.1, read as the reverse complement.
TATTAGCAACTATGAAAACGTAACCTTTAATTTCAGATGACTGAAAAAAATTCGACATTATTTCATCAATATGATATTCAAATATCAAATACGGAACGACGTAATTCAAGTATTGCTATACAAGATTGTTATATTGTTTATTTAATTGAATGCCGGTTAATTGATTTAAATTTTCTTTGTTACAATTGCAATTTTGTTTTCAATATTTGAAATTCTAGTCCAAAGAAAACCGAATCGTCCACCAAAGATATCCAATCGACATGCGTTTTCCGTCGTTATTCAGATTTTGAAACATTACGTAATTATCTTGTTGCGAAATATTCATGGGTTATCGTTCCTGTTTTACCTGAAAAGACGGTAAAAAAGAGATGTTTAATAAATAATTTATCTGAATAAATATTTATCCTATTAAGATTTCTCATACATGGTCAAAGTCACATCACGATCGAACAAGTGTAGAAGTTGTTGAACGAAGACGTGTTTTACTTGAAGTAGAATTTTGTTTGATAAATAGAATATTTGATTTAGAATTGATTATGTTTTTAGCGTTTTCTTCATCATTTATGTTCTCATCCAACATTATCAACTGATTCAGCAGTTCAAACATTTTTACTTCAAAATGATGGTTGGAAACACATTGTCGATACAAGTCATGTTCTTAATAAAGTAAACTATAAATGAGCAGGACTTGAACAATGATATTTTTTCTATTAAATATACCTTGAATATCGACTTTACCTAAGATTAATTAAGAATTCAACTAAAACAATTTGAATGTTAGTTAAAAATTATAGAATATTTCAATCAAACTGATTAACCGTTGTTGTCTTCATAGACTATTTATTCAAAATTGAAATGATAAGTGTAACTTCAGGGAGGTGTAAGTACAGTCATTTTCTGACAACAACATCTTACTTTCAATAACAAAAAAATTAGAGATTTGAGGTTGACTATTGCTAATCTATTCTCTCGGTATTCACAGTTAAATATAAATTCAATAGATGAAAAACTATTATTAATAAGAGAGTAATATTTAAGTTAATTTTTAATTTTAGTCTGAATCATTGATTCCTTCATTTAAATTGAATTTAATGCAACACGAAAGAACCAAAGATAAGTGTGTGAAAAAAAAACAAATATTTTTATAATTTCTAATATTTTCTCTACTTTAGACGATTTCTTGATGCTTATCAATATGCAATAGACTTGTATAGTATTTTATATAATGTTCTTCGTGCACGTGCTGTAAGATGGATTGATTTTCTTTTGTTGAATTCAGTTAATAATTTATAATATCTAGAAAGTTGCTGATCGAACATTTGTATTTTATCAATCTCATAATCAGCTCGGTCGATTATTTAGTGATTGGAGTACAACAGAAGATAAACTTGGTGACTCGTTGCAACGAGCAGGACATTTTCTTGATAGGTAACAATTTCCTGAGAATAATTTATTCTTAATAGTTTCCCTGTTCATAGTTATTCTGGACAAATTGAAGAATATTTACATGAAGAAGATGCTTTAATGGATTTTCTTAAACATCAAGCATCATATTGTGATGTCATTAAGTAAAAATATTTCATGCATGTCTTTTCTTCTGTTATATTTACATTTTATTTAAAAAAAATAATAAAGGTCAATTGTTGAAAAGCATGAACAACTATTAGAAGATAATACGAAACAAGAAACAACACTTGGAATTAAACGAACTCAACGAGATGCCTATGTATGATTAGTTAGTTAATGAATCTATTTCTATATTTATTAGTACAATAGGCGAATGGTAAAATGAATTTTTCGGTTAATTTACTTAAATCGAAATTATTTGGTGAAAATGAAGAAACACGCTATACCAAAATAGAAACGATGGATTCTGATATAAATGATGCTGTTTTACACTGTCAAAATGCTGATATTCGTGTCAAGTAGGTTTAACTAATATTAATGAATTTTTATTTGGTTGATGTTTTTTTCTCACGAAGAGAATTCAATAAAAATGCACTAATTGAACTTGATTTCTATAAATCAATGAAAGAAGAACAAATGCGTGAAATTCTTCGTTCATATTGTCTTCTTCAAGCTCGAGTAGCTAAAGCGGTTTGTTTCTGATAATAAAAATTTCTTTTTATCAATTTTTAGTTTTGAATTTCATATAGGCTTCAAAAAGTTGGATAAATATTCGAGACAGTTTTTCAACCGACACAAGTACCATTATAATTTAAGAACACTGTTCATTATAGTTATTCATTTCATTATACATTCCATCTGTATATCTTTACTTTATTCGATTTTTTGTTCAACTTTTCATATTCAAATAAATGTTTTCAATTTCTTCCAGTGAATAAATCGTATATTCTAAAAATGATAATTGTCATTTGTTTTAGATCAAATCATGTCGCTTATTAAAGTTTTTATTCTATGAAGTCTATCATTCTTATAAATAGAACTTATAACTTCGTATGTGAGTTAATTAAATTTTTGTTCTTTTTTTAAAAATTCAACATAACAAGAAACATAGTCATATTTAAGATACCTCAGTTTGATGAAGTATTAAAATTTTAAGAGAGACAATTAATAGTCCTATTAACGAACAATTATATTATATGGGCATTAATTACTTTGGATACTTGACAACTCAAGAAGAATATATTTGTTTGAGCTGAAATTTTGTGAATATCTTAATGCCATGAAAGCTATCTATAAACAAAATTCTAAGTGTAAAATGTAGTTAACGTATAGATGAATGAAAGATTGAAAACTAGTAAAGCGATTCAGATTCAAATTGATGAGTGCACTAGCCATGCATCTGTTAGAATGATCTTCACTGTGTTTTACCATAGACACAAAAACGATCTGAGATTTAGCGTCATTAGATAGTTGAATTTGTTCTCTTATAAGTACTAAACTTAAAATAACAATGAAATAAATGAAAAATTTAATAACTATGATATCCTAAAATATCAGTTATAAAATAAAGTTTATATTTTCTGTAGCTTATCTTGTGATGAAGGATATGTTTTCAACTATTTCTACTGAATTACGATGACTTTTCATTTCTCTTCGAACTCATAACTGGTCGTCCCCCCCCCTCCCCGCGCCCCCTTAATCTTGAAGATTGTTGTAGTGTATGTAGCACGGATGGAAAATGTAATTCGTGATCATTGACAATCTCCAATTAGACAAAGAGGTATGAGTCACAGTAGGAATTAATTATTGTGTTTGGTGTTAATATTTATTTATAGAAACATTAGGATTTATATTGTTTTAGTGTTGATGTCCCATAAAGTTTCTCGAACTCGTTTTTCACATCATAATGCAACAACAAACTTAAAAGATTTATCCAACAAATTTTCAAAAGTTCAAATCAATACTAAAAGGTAAATATTGTTTTGGTTTAATTCCGTTTCAATTATTTATTTTTAGTTCTGTTCGGCGATTTTCAGCAAAATCATTTTCTATTGATCAGCTGATTGAATCTCTTAAAAATGGAAAATATAAAAGAATTGTTGCTCTTGTTGGAGCAGGTATTTCAACGCCAAGTGGTATACCTGATTTTCGGTATTAAATTCTGAATGTAAACTCTAATAAAATGGATGATCTTTTTGTTTTTGTATTCAGAACAACAGGTACAGGTTTATATGATAATCTTCAACGTTATAATATTCCGTATCCAGAAGCAATATTTGAATTAAATTATTTCTATAGAAATCCGAAACCATTTTTTGATTTAGCAAAAGAACTTTATCCTGGAAAATATTTTCCAAATTTAATTCATTATTTTATTCGTTATTTATATGATCAAAATTTACTTCATCGTGTATATACACAAAATATTGATGGACTTGAACGAAGTAAATTAAATTGAAATATATAGAAAAGAAAATCTCATATTACTATTTGATATTTCTTGTAGTAGCTGGAATTCCACCAGAAAAAATAGTTGAAGCACATGGAAGTTTTATGAGTGCAACTTGTCAACGATGTCGTCAAAAATATGAAGGTGAAGATATTCGTCAACAAATATTTGATGATCAAATACCAAAATGTACGAGAACGTCACGATGTAGCGGCATAATTAAACCAGATATTGTTTTCTTTGGTGAGGATCTTCCACGACGATTTCAATTGTACGTACAAGATTTACCTTCGTGTGATTGTTGTATTGTTATGGGTACATCATTAGCTGTTTATCCATTTGCTGATATTGTTGATTCAACAACACGTTCAACCACTCGTCTTTTAATAAATCGACAAATAGTTGGAACATTTTTAGCACCAAGGCCTTATGATGTAACATTGATTGGAGATTTAGAAATCAATGTTAAAGAATTTTTAATTAAATTAGATGTGTTTGACAAAGTTATGGAATTAATGAAACGAGAGAATGAGAAGTTTCAGAATAATAAAAAATATCATAATGCCATTAAAAGCACAACGACAGTGAATGGTCGATTAAAAACTGCTGAAACATTTATAGAACAAAAAAGAAAATTTTCAACAATAAACTATTATCGCCAAGAACCTCAAACAATATTTCAATCAAAAGTTTTATTTAATGAAGAAACAAAAGCTATAATTGAAAAATATAATGATGCTCTTTTATTTAATCGACGACGATCAAAGTCTACTTTACCAGTTCTTGTATCGAAACCATCATTATCTTCCGCTTCGTCGTCATCTTCATCAGATTCATTGAATAGTTCATTGTCCGAAAGTGAATTAATGCTATATGCTTTTAAACGTCCGTCAGACGCTAAAGCAAGATCTGTTCGACAAATCATTCCGACGTCAATAACAAAAGTGAAAAAAAATCCATTGCCAAATGCAACTTTAAGAATAGCTTTATGAAAACTATTTATCTTTAATAATTATTGCCTTCTAATATAAAAAATTATTCATAATTGTGTGAAAACAGTAAAAGTTTGCTAAAAATCAAATGAAACTAAAAATGATTAACAATTTCTCTCTTAATAAATGTCACCTTATTCGCACCTAATTGTATGTAATCTCTTCTTCGACGAATGTTTGATTTTCATAATCAAAAATAATTATCATTTATATTCAATATAAAATGCTATTCTAAGCTAAATTTTCAAGTACGAATTCCTTATTTGCGTATTACTAATCACTTTTTTAAACATGGGCTCGAAAAGAGAAAATATATAGAAAGCATTATTTAGCAATATAATTAATAACCAGATTAGTTTGAAAGCGTAACATTAATGGCACTGCTCAGGTCGCTCTTTACGGTCACCGGTTCTGACAGAAACATCAGTGGAATCGATGCACTTTCAGCATCTTGCCTGTAGGTTCCGGTGTTTTCCCCACAGGAACCTACCTGAAAACACTAGAAACATGGAAGCAGTATTCTGGACCGGAAATCATCGTATCGGAAACGTTGCTTTTATGGCCGTATCCGGACATTAGCTGGATCCTGCCGACACCCGATCGAAAATGCTCCGAAATTCATTCAATCTTAATCTACCCGACGAAGATCGGTATGAGATTCCTGTAGCAAACTGCAAAGTTACAAGATTCTTACGCCTTATTTTCATCTTGATCCGCTAGCTTCCTAGTGGGATCAATTTGATTCTAACTAAAATTCAACAGCTCCGGTGCCTGAGATTGAACACCTTAAAGTGCAGAATGTAGGTGTGGGCGTGGGTCTTCACGCCACCTCTATACAGATATACACACACTCACTCAGGCCCGAATCCTAACAAAACCGGAGTGACACTCACACCAGCTACCAAAAACCAACCTAAAACACCCTCACACCAATAATAACATCGATGCTACTAATCGAACCACAGTCGTCATCATCCCAAATCGACATCCTATTATCAATCTCACACTCAACCAGGCTTAAATCCTCAACAACACATCATCGTAACTCACACCACCACCAACTGACCTACAGCAACTACCTTCACCGTCCGCGCGCAGAGACCGGTCCGTCACCCCTACATCAACCCAAACGGATACTCACCATGACGCCGACACACATTGACACCATAGTTACACTTCTCTCTAACAACATTACATAAATCACTCAATAAATCATTCATCATAGATGAAACCCACCCACATCGTCCAATACGAAAACGCATTTCACAGATTCCGTCAACAACTATCAATACCAGGAAAAAAAACCATATTTGCCAACTATGAGACGTGCAGTAGTATCTCCAAGACAACAATATTCAACTTGTAAACCAGTGCAGGAAAATCTGGCAAGTAATTTCATGCTCATCGAGCCAAAGACAACACAATCAACGATATCACTATCAGCGTAATTCTCATATACACTTAAAAAGGGTATTTGAATCATTCTGATGCTCAATTTGCACGAATTGAATATGAGCCAACAATTGATCGAATGATAGTGTAGCTGAAACTGCATCTACTCAAGGAGACTCAAAATGAGCATTGAAGTGATTACATTGGATACTTGTTTATTCATATTAGATAAAGGAGAAAATACACGGGTTATTGTTACTTCGAGACAATATTTAATGGAATAAAAAGAATAGACGACAAAAAAAAGTGTTTTAGAGATAGTATCGTTAGATAAGATAGGGTTAATCACGTGCTTCATTTGGGTTGATATGCAGATAGGTATTTCTGAAAGCGCGATAGAGTCTGAAAATGTTGGTTGATCTTGTTCCATATCTGTTGTATTCGATAGGCGAACATAGGATACTGAGTTTGTTAGCGATTCAAATAGCATTTTTTCCATGAGAGACTGATTAACTTCAGTCAACTTCTTGGGAGCGTTGATTTTTTATATTTCTTCACAAGCAATTCTGTTGAATAAATAATAGATACATTCTGGGTGAAATTTCTATCATGTTTTCAGATGGATGGAGTCCAATTAAATAATAAATCGGTGGTCTCATTTTCAGAATACTCGTGAATTTTTAATGGCAATCAAATAATGAGTACCACTAAAAATATCATTCTATTACGCTTATAATCACACTTCAGATCATATGGAGTATGAACAGTGCAGTCGAGCAAATGGTGACATAGTCCTGGCGTTGTAAATGGTAGGATGCACTTGTCAATACTGATAGACAATAAGTAATAGAATCGGCAGAATTCTGGTCCAAGAAGCATAGGGATCCTGGCACCGGATGCGGCTTAAATTCTGATTCTAGGAGTCGTAGTATCTATCTTGTTGGGAACGGCATGATCCTACTCGTATCCTTCAGTTTCCTACCGTATGTTTTTTGTCTGAGTATGTGTGCTTTGCTCATGCACTCTATTAGCGGGTAGAGAGAAAGAGTTTTATGTTCGATTTCTGTTTATTTATTTCAAATCGAAAACACACATACGGGCACACTCACTAGTAACTGAAGAGAGAAAACCATCGATATATATATATATATATATTTACATAACTATATCTATATGTATATCGAGGGTTTGGAAAAAAATAGAAATATAAGGGCACAATAAGGAATAACCTGAGATGGTTCAGATCAAAGAAAAGAAAGAAAAACATAACAAGAGTTAACCGCTAACAGTCGACCTCCTCCCCCCAAACAAAATGTGTGTCCGCACACAAAAACGAAACAAAAATATAACACAAAAAAAAATAATAGCAACGCGCGTTCAACACACACACACAAATGAGGCGAAATAGTTTTTCTTGCCGATATAATCGATGATAATGTCGTTCGGTAAAGAGTCGATCGTGTAATAATGTTTCCACTTCATCGACTAATTTTTGGTTTTTTAAGCCGATAAATAATGTATNGCGAACCATATTAATGTTAACATAATAAATGTCCATGGATTTTAATACTCTCTTGATTTTTCTAATGTTAAAATGCTTGTAAACGTGTCGGATAACTTCATAACGATATCGATTTGTGCGATATCGACGATTGATTTTCCTATCTTGGATTTGTTTGAGTGTTAATGTCGATGTTGTTGCTGTTGTCGAGACCTAAATGATTAAAATTGCTTACCTGAGGTTCATCCACTACATGAGCCGTCTCCGTACGAGATGATAATTGTTGTGCTTGATGTTGTGTCATTGATAAATGAACAGGTTCATGCGAATAATGAAGTTACATAATTCCAGGTAACGATTGCAAGTTCATATTATTGTCTCGTCATTCACTCGTATACATCGATAGTGATCGAACATATTTTCACATCACTGATACACTCTTACATTCATACCAAGATAGCATATATTTATTTATTTATTCTTTTCGTTTCTCTCTTCTCTCATTTCTTCTATTTGCCTTAAAAGGATGACGGGGATCGATGAGTCATTAAAAGAAAATAGAAACTCTCGTGTCAAGAAAAATTCCAACAAACTCCAACCGCCAAACACCAACACTGAAACAGCTAACCCTCATCCTCATATTGACAGCAACAATCGTAGCAATATATATGAACATGTCATACAAGATTCAAATGAAATCGAACCAACTTCACAAATCAATCACAGGAACAACAACAACTATCCAGGTGAATCAATCCGATACTGAATCCCACTGGATTCTATGGGGTCCTACCATCCGACGAAATCCCGTTGGATTCCTGGTTGAGGAATCAATGTCGAATCCGACAGTCGTATTTCCAATGATATCCGATTGTCGGAACCAATGAAATCTGAAGCATTCCGGTTCCGATTGACGGTTGATGTCGGATTTTATCAGTTTCCGATGCTAGGATCCGATATCGATTCAGGAACCAAGAATCCGACGATAATCCGATAGTTTCCTTGCGCCTTCCGAAGAGCTCCGTCGGATTCTAATAGGAACCGATCGGAACTCATCGGATCCTAGGCTAGGATTCATTCTCCTGGGTAGTGATAGCAATGCCTTTAAACAAAGTGCAAAATTTCCTCCCTATACAATAAACTTCAAAAATTCACAACCAAGCGAACAGGTTTCAGATCGTAAATTAATTGAACAACTAATTTTAGAATGGAAAAGCAAAAATAACTATGTACGTACTTGACATTACAAGTAGATTTGGTCATGAAAAATGTCTATTAATATTTGCCAATGACGAAACAAGTTTCGAAGAATTATTCAATTAACAAAATTGGCCGATCAAAATCAATGATAGTGAATACAAATTAAAAATATCACCAGTTTTGCCTTCATTATATTCTTTAATAATCCAACAATTCTTTAATAGCTGGAACATTGAAGAAGTNCCCCCCCCCCCTAAAAAAAAAGTCGATTTTCGTCAAACAAATGAAAATAGAGATAACACCATGAGGTGATAGCCCATGTTCTGCTCCTTCAGAATCACTATAGTTTTTTTTTGCCAAAGACCATTTTTTGACCGAAATTTTTAGTGATCTTTGAGAGGTCCTCTATGTCAAAAACGATTTTTTTCGAAAAAAGGGTGTGGTTGAGGATGACATAAATGAGTGACAACAATACTGACACACCCACACACCCTCGAATGACTGCTGAATGCTTTGAGTCTCTAACTTTAATTAATAGAGTACTGATGTTTTCACATATGGCGTAGGTACTCTATATATCAAATATTTGATTGTATATCGTGACTTATTGGATGATAAATATTCTACTAACGTCATCTTATCTTATAGTTTTCTTCCAGTAGGAATATGAGTAGGCTACATTATTAAAAATGTGTCTTAAGAAAATAATGTTTTCCTACGTCCATAAGCTTCTAGTTTTGCTAAATTGTAGTTGTGACATGTTCAATGAAAATATTATAATGCATTTTATGTAGGATACAGAAAGAAAACAAAGTCATGGAGAATTTGTATTAGTTACGTACAGTATTCATAATTAAAATTATCATAAGTCGAATATTTTCAAGAAAAAGACAATAATTTTTGTATGGCGATCACACTTCCCCGGCAAGTTTTGTAAATTTTGAGAGGTTACATTAATTCAACGATTTATTTTTCTTATCAAGAATTTGGGTAGTAATTCCACAATATCGTAATTAATTTCTCTTTCTCTTTATTTATTTTGATGATCTTCAATGATTGTGAAATACGAAATATTTAGTTATATTGTAAAAATTGCAGCGATTTATTAACACGTAGGAAAATGGTAGTGAAATATTCTCCTTAAATTTGTATCTATTGAATTTTTTTCTTAATCTCACAAAAAAACTAGACCGAGTCTTCAAAATTAGTGATATTTCCATTATATGATATGATACATTTAAATTTTACTAGATTTATTCTAACTAGTTTTCTGTACAGTGAAACGATTTCATATAGTGCTTCGTATAAATCAATGAAGTGCTCGAGTTCAGTATATTGAAAATATTCAGTAGCACTAATTACAAAATATTTCATGAATCTTAATTATTCTTTTAAAACTCATTAATGATTTAGATACAGTTTTTTTGCATTTAAAATAGAAAAGTTGGTGCTTCTACACGATACACACACCCTCATTGTTTTACTGTATATGAGAAGTGAGAGGAAAGAAAAAAAATGTTATTGGATAGTTCTCTCTATCGATTGAAATATTCCGATCAAAGATGACGCAAGATAAAAGTTACAATCATCAAACAGTCAACCACTCCGTAAATTTCGTTGATCCAACAACTTCAACACATACTCAAAATATTGAGAATTTATGGATGTGCATGAAGAGAAAAAAAACCAAATGGGGCAGCATGTAACTCTTCTCGGAACTCATTTGACTGAGTATATGTGGCGTCAGCGTTTTGGAGATCGCCCATTTGAAAATCTCGTTCGAGCTATTCAAGAAAAATATGTTGTACAATAGATTGTCTTGTGTTCTCTTTTTTTTTCTCAAATAAGTTCATATATACTCATACGACATCTTTCATAACAATATTTCAATCGATAGAGAGAACTATCCGATAACATTTTTTTTCTTTCCTCTCACTTCTCATGTACAGTGAAACAATGAGGGTGTGTGTATCGTGTAGAAGCACCGAAAAGTTACATACTATAACCAATTATTTTAAGTGCAGCATCTACTACTAGAGTAATCGAAACATGAAAAATGATTTATAAAAAAAGTATTATTTGTTTTTCTTTTCGTGAACTAAAACAAATATAGTTTTGATTGGTGATGAAGTTTACCAATGAAAGAATTTCGATAATGTCATATAATAATGACAAAGAAACTTTATAAGAACACTGAAAAATACTTTAGAAATAATGATCTGCAAGAAAACAATATAAGTATAATTATATAAATATTCTTCTATATGTAAAAATAAATATATTATGATAGGTATATATTTGTTACTCCATAAGGCCAATCATATTCAATCTTTGAAAATGATGAATCACTTAGTAACACCATGCTTCAGATTTGTTCATCGATTTCCAAGTTGATATATTCTACTTATAGTTAGAACCAAAATACTTTCTCATACAATTTATGTGTAGAGTTTTGTGATAATGTTACTTCTCAAGAAGATCATTTTTTAAATAAAACTATATGAATAGTAACAAATTTGCTTTTCTTGAACCAAGTATCATGTTATTTATATACCATATTAAAAGATATTTTATTTTAGATTGCTGTTAAAAATTCTGATTAGAATTGTTGATTTCTGTTTCAAGATTTTTCTAGTTTTAATCATTTTTTTCTAAAATTTGAAGCATTATCTACAAGATAAAATAAATAAAAATGAGCAAAGTGCTGACAACTGCATCAAAATGTGTGCCAAATTTGATTGTATGTAATCTAGTTTTTTTTTTGATAAAATAATATTTATTCAATTTCTATTCAAAGACTCTTTCATCGAAGACATCAACAATAAATGCTCGCTCCTCGTCACCTATTCACCGATCATACTCAATTCAGCACACACGTTATACATCATCGTTGAGTCATAATATTCGTTCACGTCAACCAACACAAATCTCATCGATAAATCAAAGTCGATTACTTCAACTGAATAATTTGATTTATTATGATCCACTTTTTACATTTGTATGTAGAATATTTCATTGCATTCAAATAAATCAGATTGTTTTTTGTTTTATTTCAGAAACGAGGAAATGCATCACAACCTAAAGGATTTCTTGGCTCATTAATGGATAATATAAAAGAAGAATTTACTAAAAATAAAGAAATCAAAGTAAAACAAAAATGAAATCTTGATATGAATTGAACATATTTATATTTTCAAAGGATAATATAAAAAAGTTTCGAGATCAAGCTAAAAAACTTGAAGATAGTGATGCACTAAAAGAAGCTAGAGACAAATATGTAAGTCAAAAATTATTTATTTCAAATATTGTTTTTCCCTGTTTTGTTATTAAAAGAAAACATTAGAACGTGAAACAATGAAAAGTTCAGCTGTTCTTCGTGAAAAACTTGGTGAAATTGGTGACAAGGTCAAAGAAGTAAGCTAGTGAATTAGTGATTCAATATTATATTTCTTTTTACAATAGAGTGATGTCATTAAAAAAGCATCAGATTTAGGCTATGAATTAGGTAAACAAGCACAAAAAGCGGCAGAAAAAATCTCCGAAAGAACTGAACAAATAACCGATACAACTGCTTATAAAAAAGTTTCTGAAGTAATATATTTGAAGTCTTTAAAACTACTTTCATCATTAATTGCTTGATTTCAAAGCGTTTAACTACAATTAAAGAGGAAGTTGGCGATGCAACAAAATTAACAAGACCATTAGGTTATCAACCACCGGCAATTTTACGAAAACGCAGTGATACTGATTCAGTTAAGAAAGAAAAAGTCTTTCATGCGGATACGTAAGTTAATTATTAAATATTCAATGGCTGCTAACTATCTTAATCGAAATTTTGACTGAGGAACTTTTAATAAGTGTTACTATTTTTTAAACATAGACATATGTAAAATTATCTTATTCGACTCTGGAGGATAGAAATACCCTAGAAAATTTATTTTCAATCATGATAAAAATAACGCTCCCTCATTTGAGACAAGAATTGAAAATTGGGTAGATATGTGTATTAACTACTTTTGTTCTAAATCCCTGTAATTTCACCGCAAAAAGAGAAATGTGCTTTTATCAGGAAATTGGACAATTTCGGATTCAAAAACTTTCACTGTTTAGCTCATCGACGATTGTTTGTTTCTAGACTAACTTAATATCAGGAACGTATTCAGTATTTACGTATGTAATATTATTTTGACTGCATAGTATTATTAAACAAAGCTGCAAGTAAACTCAATCATGTTATACATCAAATAGATTCTCTTTTGAAGAAAAATGATTTTACCATCCACAATATTATATTAAAATTTTTTTTAAATCTAATTAGAAAGAGAACATTAAGTTTATTGAAACATCCCAAGAGTCTTTCCTAATTGAAAAGTATCATTTATTTGACGCAGTTTTAGTAATATGTGAAAAATATTAAATACAAATATAATTAAAGAAATAATATTCACAGAAGAATGTTTTTATTTTGCTTCAAGAGAAACGCAAACAATTACTGTTCACAAAGATTCACAATGGTATCAAAGTTGGCAAAATTTTAAAGAGAATAATACATATTTAAACAGTTTGTATTTTTCAATCGTTTGATTCATTTAATATATTGGTTCTCTTTATTTCATAGAATTATTCGATCTTAAATCAAAATATGATGAAAGCGATCATTTAGTAGTACGTGTTGCAAGAACATTTACAGATAAAGTGTCAGGAGCATTATGTAATAAAGAAAATTATTCAATAAATTTCAAGTTATTTTGTCTTTTTTGTTTTAAGCATCAATATTTAGTCAATCGGAAACAAGTGAGGCTTTAACAGAAATATGTCGTGTTGATCCAGCATTTGATGTTGCACAATTTATTCGTGTTGTTCAATACGATATTATTCCGAATATATTCGAAGTAAAACAAAAAGAAAATCATGAAAAATCCTCGATTATATCCCATCCGAGAATTTATCATTTCAATTCTAACTCGTTAACTCTAGATTAGATAATAAGTCTTGATTTAAATTGATTCACTCTTCTATTGTCATTGTTTGAGCAGAACCCTTAAAAATGCAATATCAGCGATCATTGTTAAGACATAAAAATTGAATATGAAAACTGAGCAAAAATGAATAACTAATTCTTTAATGTTTATGCTAATAAATTTCTATTTGCTTATAAAGATTTTAAATTACAAATTCAATGTTCACAGTTCCAAAAAGGAACAATTCAATGTTTTTAGAATACATTTACAAATGAAGTGCATTTGCACGATTAGGAGTGATTGAAAATTTAAGCAAAGCGTATTTTTATCCACAGAATGGTAGAATTAATCATTGGAAAAGTAAAAACTGCTCTTCGTGCTTCCAACCTGTTTTAAATCAAATCATATTTTATCAAAATTATTGACTAGTTTCTTTTAACTTTCTTCCCTACAAAATTCAATCCTCTTCTAATCAAGTCAAGAACAGACCATATGCATGCTATAAATGTTTATAGTTGTTGTACATTTCTTGCTATTTTTTATTATAGAAGGTATTTTCGCTTCTAATACGTATAGTTTTGAGTCATTATAATTAATGGTATTAGAATCCAATGAAGAAAGTATCGAATAGGATCAAATCGAGGACAATTTTTTTAAAAATCTTTCTTTAAAATGATTGTTTTACTGTCGATCATTTATTTTAGTCGTTAGCACGCAGTGAATTAGAAATTTTACGAGATTGGTGTACTGAAGCTGTAAGTGAAATCTCTCTTTCTCGCAGAGATGGACAAGTCAGCCTTTTTTCGACTCAAGTCAAGTTATTTTTTAAAATTTCCAAGTTAAAAATGACTTGACTTGCCCATCTCTGCTTTGTCGATTTATTGATTCTCTAATGTTTCTTCTTATTCAGGTTTACAATGTGCTCATTCACCCGATAAATACATCAAAAGCAATGAATCATAAATATCATTTGAAAATTATTGATCTTAGTGATGTTGAGGTAACTAAAAATTATTATTTTTTCTATTAAGAAGCGCTTGTTTCGTTTACTTTTCTTAATTGACTTTATTCAACTCGATGAGAATTTTTATATATTTATTTGTTTTTAAGCTTGTTGCCGCTAAAATTATGGAAATGGGACCGGTTCTTGTAGTCAATTTTCAAGCTCAGCAAATTGCTTATATTTCAGATGCAAATGGAAAAATTATAGAAGGAGATCCGGTAAAACTATTTCTTTTACTTTTTATGTGTTGACTTAATGTCTTTGTTAAGGAACAAATTAATCGAATCAATTATATCTTTGCACTTGGTCGAGATCCAACTATTCTTGATCCTCTATCAGCTTGGCGTCTAGTTGACTTAAGTGCCTCAAAAGTCAATCATTTTGTTTGATTAGTGTTCGTTTTTTTTTGGTAAAAAGAATTAATTTCATTCAGTTTAATACCATTTTTCTTCTTTATTCTATATAATGAAAGATAAATTCAATGTTCTACTAATCAGGGAGTGGTGTGAGTTAAGAGAAAAAGTACACATTTACTTCATACTCTTGTAAATTAAACTCAAGACAAACATCTTCTAATGTCTCATCATGTCTCATATGCATCAAATCTTTATGATTAGTTCCATTGAGTTAAATGAATCTGAATAAAATTGATTATTTGGCAATATAACTAAAATAAAGCAAAAAAAGGAAACAGAGTTTTCGTTGAATCTTCATATTTTTTATTTTGAATTTAAAATAAATCAAAAACGTGAATCAATTAATATAGATCGAGAGAAAGAGTTAGTTTAAATATCTCTCTTTTAATCTCTAATAGAATAATTTGGATAATAAATCAATTGGATTCGATGGTGATGAAACAGACGAACGTAGCGCACGTTTATCAAGTGCCCAACTACATACTTTCCATAAACATTCTATAAATAAAAATTATTACGAAAAGCTGAAGAAATATTTTGATAACACATACGTCGACCTCGTTTTTGTAAATTGTGTGATTGACCGTCAGTCTGATCGAAAAGAGAGGTACTAGATGAAATTATTGCTGATGGATTTGCTTCATTTAACAATAATTCAGTTTGTAACAATTTAGAATATAATTCATCATTTGACTCATTGTCGAATTCAAACAAAAAGGGTCTCTGTCGAAAAGAAAGAAGTTATATGAGTTAAATAATAAAATTCTTTTTTAAAATATTTACTTGAATATGATGAATTGTATAAGAATTAATAATAAATACTTGTGCACAAACAAATATTACAATCAAGTTCACGTTTAACATTGTAATATTACAGCTGATGAAAATGATAGATAAAGTATAAATCCTACAACAAATATTTTTATTTAGAGTTATTTTTTAAATCATAATTAATATTTCCAGCTTCGATAAAAAAAAGAATACAAAATCAATTGCGCATCGAACTACAGATTAACACATTATGTCGATTCAAATCCTCTTATACAAATTTGTATACATAATACAGCAATTTTAACTAAATACTTTCATGACTTGGAATTTTCATCCAAGAAAATTACAAACGTGAAGTAGAGGACCACATGAAACGATGACAAACTCGACTTCTGTTTCGATACTCTTACGTTAGTCGAATCTCAATTTCCAGTGTGAACAAGAACAGAAAGAAGAATTTGTTTCATGAGAAAATTCAGCTGATTGTTAGATTAGCGAATAAATGTTTCTTTTTCTGTCTTCTTTCTTTTCTATTGTTCACGATGATAATTGAACGATGTTAAAACAACTCAAGTACTGACGATTATTATATTAAATACTGTTCTATTTCACTTGAAAATTAAACCTTGAATAAGACAAAACAAATTGTAAAGAAGAAAATGGCGTGTTACATCATGACTTATCTGTCCCCAATTATAAATGAAATAAAAATATATCATATTATTTAATGGTTATTAATTAATAATGACTATTCATCGATTTGTTGTTTATCAGTTTCATGAACAAATACAAAGTAGCGCTGTAGGCTATAAACAATGAAGGCGTTAGCATTTTCTCTAATTTTCATAGATTTGAAATGATTCTTCTATCAAAAAATTCAAGATTTAATTCTCTGCAAAACTATTGGTAAATGGTCATGGTAGAGATAAAAGAAAGCAATATAGGATGTTTTGAAAACTGAATAAAATATTGAGAAAATACTAACATTCTCCTTCTTTATGGACCACCACATTACTTATTTCTATTGACATTTATTTAATAATTCGCAAATTTAAAATAAAAATAACAAATCAAGAAATAAATATGTAAATCAACGAATATGTACTATATAGTATCTTAAAGCTTTCGTGTAGCATTGAAATGTTTTAGTGTAATGCGTAAATCAGTCAGTATTTACAAACATTCAACAATCGTATATACTTTAACAAGTTCTTGGAATCATCTTTAGAAAAGAAATTAAAATAAAAAAATCACATAAGGATATTTATTTTAATCTGTGCAGAAAAATGAAAGATATTAAAATTAGTTGTCTGTTATTTCTTGTAAAGTTCTTAATAAAATTTGTCTAACTGATCGTCCTAATTTTTGTACTTCAGTATTTGGATCTTTAATAATAATATAATCGAACCATTGCTTTAATTCAAGGAATTGATTTTGTAAATCTTGATCATAACATGTTTTACCAATTGAAACAAGAGAACAAGCATAAGCAAAAACAACTGCATGTCGAACACCAGCATCTTGATGTTTTTGTAATGCTTTTAATATTTGTAAAAAATGTTTAATCATATTATTCAATGATAAAGTATTTTGTGCATAAATACATAAGCGAGCTAAACAAGCAACTAGTTCACATAATAATAAATTATCATTATCACCATCAATTAATGATAAATATGCTGTTGGTTTATCAATAAATTCAATTAATGGATAAAAAAAATGTCCAACAATATTTCCAAAATTATTTTCTTTTAACAAAGTTTTTTTTCCTAATTCAACTTTTGTTTTATATTTTGTTTTCAATTTTAAACGTTCATGAATAGTGGAACGCCATGAGTCACTATCATCCTCAGAGGAAATAAATAATTCATCTTGAATTTTTGTTTGAATTTGATCTATTTGTGATAAGTTTTTAGCTGCTTCTTGAATTGTTTTCAGTATAAGACTTCGTTGATTAATTGTATAATTTTTTTCATAAAATTGTTTACATAAATAATCAGTTATTAATAATGGATAATTTTCGTTTAATTTTATTAAAGATTTTAATTGTAATTCTTGAAAATTTGTTATATTAAATGTACTATTGTAATTTAATAAAATCCGAACTAATTCTAAAGCAATTTCTTCACATTCAATACGATGCATTTCGATTAATGTTGGTAGAACATGTAATGCTGCTTCTAACTGACTAACTTTATCTGTTGCAATTAAATCGGCAAGACACTCACGAATATATGTTGGCTTTTCTACTTCGGATTGCAATATATCCTGACTATAATCATATGATTCAAAATCATCATCGTCATCATCATCGAGCGATGCATCATGAAGAGCAATTGTATTTGTTGAAGATATTGGTTTTTCAGATAAGCATACTACTGGTTCTACAAAAAAATATGAAAATAAATTCTATACGTTAATATATCATAATATTTTATTCTAATAAATAATGTATACGTGCAATATATTTTAATTAACCGAACAGGTGTTTATTATCCAAGAAGATATCCGTTTGAGACCATATTCTTAACTAACCTTTTTTCATAGAAAGTTCTTCTTGTTCATCGTCGGAAAGTTGCCTGTCGTTGAATGAATGATTTATTTCGGATAGATTTTTTAAAATTAGAATTTCTGAATTATTTCTATCATATGTATCGAAACGAAGTTGATTTGCTTGAGAAAATAAATTTATACGTTGAATAATTAATTCACCAATGAATTGACCACGTTGGCGAATATAATCAAATGTTGATTCAAGATGAATACGAATACCATTTAATATGATCATTACAATTGTATCTTTATCATTATTTAATTGTATTTGTTGATTGAACGATAAACAAATGGATACGCATTGACAAATGTGAAAATGTTGATCGTTTGATGAAAATCGAATAAAACTTTCTTGTGACCATAATCGTAGAAAACGTAAAAATACATTTTGAAAACATTTTTCGGTACGATTTATTGACATTGTTAGATAACTAAGAATTGTTCGTACTGTATTAATTGATAATCGTTTATGAAATAGTAAAGTTTCTGTTAAATATGTTTCTAATAAAGGCAAATGAACTATGCGATCACTAAGAAATAAATCAAGTAGTTTTCCATTACTATGTTCAATGGTATAGAAAAGAATATCATCAATTGTTTCCAAAAGAAAATATTGAGCTAATCGTAACCAAAGAGAATCATTTGGACATTTTTTAACAAATAGATTTTTATATAATGGACGCCAAATATATTCAGTGTAACCTGAAAGAAAATTATTAAAGATTTCTTTCTTATCAATGATAAAATGCATGTGAAAAATTGATGAAGATCATATTGATAAGATTCAAATTACTTTTACAACAGATAAGCTTACAGCGAGTTATATTTTATTTTTCATATCAAAATTATTTTCAAGTGTTTATCATATTTGCTTTCAAAACAAAAATCTGCATTATCATAAACTATTTTATGATTGATTTGAGAAACTAGATCAGTTTGTTTCTATCCCAATTGGAACGGATTTTACGTAAATCTAATGATTTCCGTTGTAGATCTGTTAAATACACACTAATAATGATTTTACCTAATTTTGCTGCTCGATGAATAAGTTGGGAAAGACAACTGATATTGGTATCCATTTGTGCCAACATATTTGGATAATGATAATTAATTAACTGCTCTTGAATATATTCACTTAAGCGATTAAAATAAGTTTTTGTTTGAAAACATATTGGAATATTTTTCATACAGATATTATTGATTCGATCAGGTAAATGAATAATATATCCAATATCAGATTCATTTTCAAGTTCATGTAACCGTTTTTCATAATTTTTTTCATACACGTCGACTAATAAAAAAATAAAATAATCATTGTTTGTTAATTTCAATTCATTTAATATCAAATCAATTATTTGCTTTTGTTTTAACGAAGATTGTGCTTGAAGAAAATATTTGTGAAAATTAGATTTGATTTCTTTTATTTGTTCAGGTGTTTGAGAAAACCAATCCGGCAATTTTCTTAAACATAAACGAATTAATTTCTCTTGTTCAATTGATGTTAAATGAATATTTTCATTAAAGCAGTATTCTTCAATTACAGGTTGAACAGATAAATAGGAATGCGATGATGAAATTTGTTTTAATATTGGATTTAATCTTTCAAACGACATCTTGTTTTCAAAAAAAACACCTGGAACAAAAAATCAAGTATTTCAATGGAACGTAGACAAAAAGTTTTTCTTAGTCATAACATTTATTTATTTATAAAGACGAATTAAATCTTTTCAGCTAAATTTGTTACTGATACAGATGGAACAACAACAGTATTTAACAGAGAAGTTTTAGTATTTAAATTAACATAAAGTGGAATAAGTCGTGGTGGAGGATATTCACCTCGACCATCGAATTCAGGTGCTCGTTTTTCTTGTTGTTTTCTATTCCACATATCGCGTAATGAATTCCCTTAACGAAAAATAATAAGAATATTTCATTTGTGAAATGAAAACTTTTACCAGCAACGATTTGTTTAATGTCACTAAATTCTGTCCACACTCGACCAGTAGTTTTTTCATTGTTCTCTTGAAACTGTTTTTCTCGTTTGGTCATCGTTGATGCAGTCGAAGTTGATTCATCAGTTGGAAAAGCGAAATCAATTTTATTACTAAAATAATGCGCACATATCGATTTGAAAACTAATTGATAAATCTTTTTATTTACCTTTGATAGATCGATGAATCATTTTCAATTTCTGATTTTCGTCGATCGAGAATATTTTGATAAATATGTCGATGACTATCCGATGTATCTTTATAACCACGAACAAAATATTCGATTTCACGCCATAGAAAACGATACGTTTCATCTCTATCAAATGAAAATTATTAGTTTTGAAACAAAAAGATGTTGACAAATATTTCATAAGTTTTTAAAATATAAAATCTATTCACTTTTTCACTTTGTTAGTCACAATTTTTGTTGCATATTGAAAATTATTTGGTACTGGCAATGTTTCACCATTTCGTTCCATACTATCAATATATTTTAGAGCCATTAGACACTTTGAAATATCTTCATCTGACAATTTTTCACGTAATATTAAACTTATTAATAGGTTCATCGGCTAAAATTAAAATCACAAGTAAGAAAAAAACAAATCAAATTAATTTTTTATACTGGAGGCATATTAAAAAGAATTGTTTCATTTGCTAATAATGGGCATCGACGTGTATGTCGTTCAAGTAGTCGAAGAGCTATGCAAGAAAAAGAATCAGACAATGTTCCTGCTATAGAGTTGATACAAAGCAAAAGAAGTAGAGAATGAACTTCAATATTTGACAATAGCTTTTAATAAACTTTGATCATACTTTCTTCCTTGAAAGTCTCGAAACTGTCTCATTTTATAGGAGTTACGATGACAAATCAAATAATCTAAATGATACCGCTATGATAAATAATTCCAACCACTGGATTACTACATCGTTAAGTCTTAGAGAAATGATCAATCTGTTCGAAGTGAAAGTCTCTTCGAGATTCTTTTTAAACAGGACATTGAAATTCTTTCAATACTAATTTAGTGTGGTTTTAATCAAATAAATAGTATTCTTTTTACAATCTTCAATTGGAATTTTCCCACTTGTCATTGTTTCCAATGGATAAAGTGTTGTGGTACGCATAATATTGATAAAACTCTTTGTAAACAAAAACGATTAAATAAAATATAATAAAGTATATGAATAAATAACTTACTTCTACACGTAAATCTTTTTCTAGTGCGTCATCATCAATTTCATCGATTAATTCTTCTAAATCATTTATTGATGCGTCTCCTTTTCCTTGATTAACTATATAAGATGGACCAATTTTACTCATTGGATTATTCGAACCAAAGGCAATAGCATGTATCATTAATTCTTGATTATGTGAGATAATCATATGAGAAAAAAGTCTATTTGTTGTTGATGAAGGATCAATGTCAGATGTATTCAAACTCGTTTCATCGCCATATTCATTTAAATTCACTACACATTCATTTGGTAAATTTCCAAGTTCAAGTAAAACACATTTACCACTAAGTAAAAAATTAGTTAAACATGCCGATTCGCGACTATTGACATCTAATGGTGAAAAACGATGCGCTGAATACGTATCGTAATAATCTTAAAATAGAAGAAAATCAATTGAAAAATCATTGGAAAAGACAAAAATTTTGAGGTTAGATTTTTGACTTTTCTATCTCATAAAAATACATTATCTTACAATCTGGGTATATTAGACATAGACGGAAAAAAACGAAGCGAATTCTATATTGAATATTAATATCTATTTCATGTTCTGATTCTAAATTAGACCAACAAATAAGAGAAGATAATGCATTTTTTATTTTTATTAGTAGATATCCTAAGCGAATCATTATTTGATAATTAAACTTGATCTACATTTTAACGAATTCTTCTTGAATTTAATGAACTCTAACACTTTTCTCGTTAATATTGACCTAAGAACGAAAATTAAATTTCAATCTCTATTTTCTATCTGTTTCTATAATATATCTGACATTCTGAGACATTTGTCTATGAATTTTCTAGAAAAAATTACTTTCTGGATCATAAGAAAATGCACTCCATTTAAGAACGATTGTTTCCACATCATCTTTTATTTGACGCCAATATTTTAATGGTGCTCGCTCACGTAAACTATGATGAACTTCAGCCGGATGAACAATATCAACATCATAATTTAAACTTGAACGTGAAGCAACATCTTCCTAAAATATTTTTAGTGTATAAATTATTTTAAAAACAAAAATAAACTTTTCTTTTTACTTTCATCGGAATACCAGTTACTGTTGTCAATGCTAAATTATGTTGTTTCAACAACATTTGTAACATTCGTCTGAACAGCATCTGCCCAGCTTGAGCGTAATAAAGTGAACGATGTAGAATCGAACTTATCTATTTAAAAATATTATTATTATTTATTTTAAGAATTTTAATTAAAAAAAAATTTATTTACTGAGTGAAATTCAACATTTGATGATGGTACAGATTGATCAAGAGGCCGAACATCAACTAATGTTAAATCACATTTTGTTAATGGAACAAAACTAAAGAATAAATTATGTAGAATTCATTTTAATGTTTTCAAATTAGAATTTTCAATTAGAACTTGAAGCACTAAAGATTGAAGTAATATATTCAAGGTATTCAATCAGATCTTGTCTCTATCTTTCCTATGTCCAAAAAAATACCGATAGAGAAGATGAAAATCGAAACTTTTACCAATGATTAGATGATGAGAAAAACATTTTCGGCAACAGAACTAAAAATTAACGTTCGATATACTATGATTTTATCGAATTATGTTGATTTGGACATTTTATTTATGTACCTTTGAGATTTTCAGTGGCACGAGGAAGAGCTTTTTATATTTCAGATATATTCATGTTCTATTTCGTTCTGAAATTCCTATTTTGACTAAAACAGACGTCTGTCAAGAATTGAAATGAAAATTGTTACTCTTAAATATAAATTTAATACACTTACTCAGTCATTTCGAGTGCCATATGATTATGAGATTCATGAAATGTTTGAGCATCTCTTTCAATCGTTTCAATACGTTTACTAAACATCAAGAAATGATGCACATATTTATTTAAAAACTGATAGGATTTTAATAAACTACTTGTTATAAGTAGAAAAAAGAATAATATGTCCACTATTTGTATAATCTATATCACTTGGGACAATTTGTTTTTTTGATCTTGTACATAAAGCAGTTATTGCTTCATTAAGTGAATGTTTTAAAAGATCATCATCATTGATTAATGGACGTTCATTTGGTGGTTGAATACCAGCAAAAAAATCCATACACTTAATTAAGAATATTTTTAAAATTTTTCCGAAAGAGAAAGAAAATCTTGTACTTGTGAAAGATTTTTATATCGATTCCACCATGATGATTGATCACGTTGATCAATTCCCGTGATAATCAATGTAATCTGATTATAACAGACATCAAATGAAATATTGAAAATAAAACAAGATAACAGAACTTACTAATGCATCATCTTCGAAAATATCAAATAAGATTCGACAATATTCAAGAACACATTCAACTACACATGTCCACAATGATTTTATGCCAAGACTATTCTCATTAGTTATTTGATCGTTTTGTAGTTGATCATTATTTTGAACATTAACATTAAATGTAACACCCGATGGACGAGCGAAAAAACTACTATGATCAAGAATTATTACAGTTTTACTTCTTAGATTATCCATTTAACTAGGCAAATGAAATTTGGAACGGTCTAATTCTAATTCTAATATATTTACTTTCATTTTCCTATTGGATCTATTCATAAACCATACATAATCATTATATGAATAAACAATAAATAAAGTTGATTGTAACGCCTATCTTTTGTGCGTAAGATTGCAAATTGCAATGAAGGGAAAGTGAATGAAATCAATTTTTATAACTTTTGAAAAATAGCTGAAGAATAGAAAAATTCTTGATTTGCATATTATTATCCATAAATATTAACAACTTCGTAAAAGATTATTTTACTATAACTTGAAATATTTGCTCTTCGTGCGCTTTTATCATCTGTCTTTCTGATCTCGATGAATCTATACTTCTTATTCAACATTGCCATTTAGGATTCCACTATTCCAATGATTCAAATTTTCTAAGACTATTTCAGAAGCTTGGATTTTGAATGGCAGCCTTTCAAATTGAACGCAATCTAAAAGATTTCGCATCACGCATAAATTTGCCATGCTCACCTACAATAATCTAACTTTTCAATATGTGTCGCCATGCTGTCTCCAATAGTATCCTGTGATAGATGACTCATTAAACTTTCTTTCGCATACCAAATGTATAGTTTTATACAGTAACTCTCTTAGAATATTTTTTTTCCTCGTGTGTAGTTGAGAATGCAGAACAATATAGGTCCCAACTAATTCGATTAAAGTATGCAAAAAGTTAATATTTGTTTGCAACAAGAGCTGATTATGCTGATGCTGTAAAACTTGAAGTAGACTAATCAAAAGTTATCCGAAGGCACCATTAGATGCATGTTCTAGCTTAGATACAATCAAAGATCTATGGCGGAAACGAATGCCAATTGAAATATTAATCGTATTGGGATAATTCTTCAGGCATGGATATGTTTACTTTCTTTCTGTAAGTTTACTTTATTTGTGTGTTCTTATTTTTATTCTGTATAAAATAAAGATACATTCATGATTCAATAGGATAAAACATATTGGAAGTAAGGAAAATATATATGTTCAGATAGGGTAAATATTTTTTGTCGAATTATTTTGTTGATCATTTTCTTTTGACAGCTTCATCATGATTTTTAATTAGTTCTCGATATTTTTCTGCTTTAATTGATTTTTCATATTCTTTATGTATTTCCTCGTCATATGAACGTAATTCAATTGTAGTTGAATGTTTATTCAAAGAAATTTTTAGTGGTTTCTCCATTAATTTTTCTTTTGTTTGAATTGTATCACAATCAATAATAAATTGATTTTGAATATCATTTGAATTTAATATGCAACTTAATGGAATGAATTCAATTGATAATATTTGATCTTTTCTATCGAAATTTTCATTTACGGAAACAACTTTTAATTGATCATAGAGGCAGTCAAGCAAACGTTGATGATTCATGTTAACATATGAGTCTATTGGAAGAATAGCTAATAATGCATTTGGTTTTTTCTCTGGTGGTCCATCAAAATACCAAATTTTACGATGATTTAAACGTTTCTTTAAATTTTGATACGTTTCAAGTTTCATTTGGCCATTTTCATTGATTTCGTCATGTGGCATATCATAATTAACACCACCAGGGAAATAGCTAAAGAAAAACAAAAATAATAATCCGAATATTTGTTACAACTAGAAAATGATCTAACCTTATGTCTAATGCATTTGTTTTAATATCTTCTAAAAGTTTGTCTTGAACAAGTTCAATAATTAATTCTGATTTACGTAATGGATCTGTTCGAGTAATAAGTGTTAAAAAACAGTCATTATATTCACGTGGTAATGTGGTTAGTAATGTATCATTATCTATTTGTTTAATAACAAAACGAATTGGATTATCAAGTTTAACTAGTTCAGCTTGGTGTGTTCGAACTTTATCAGCATATTGTTCAAGAATTCTTTCGATATTAATTACTTGAGTTTTTGTTACAACAGAAGAATCAAAAACTAGAAAATATTAATTAAATTGAGAATTGATTCAATATCAAGAGATATAAACTTACAAAGTTTTGGTTTATATTCAATAAATTTAGTTTGTAATTCTTGATTAATTTCTTCTGATGTTAGTTTTCGGTTTGATTTTCTCATTCGACGAAAATATTCCATCAGATGTTCAACATCATCTTCTGATAAATCCTTATAAAAAGTTTTCGATGGACGTATTGTACCCAAAATAAGTAAACGTCTTGCATATTCATTTAATAAACTATTTCTTTGTTCAATATTTGTATTTTCTTCATCATTATTATTTTGATATTCTAAATCTGATGTTGATGATGAATTATTTTCATCAGCAAGAGTTACTTGTGTTGAATATGCTTTTATTTGTTTATATTTTGATTCAGTTTCAAGTTGATTAACATCATGTATTGATGTTCCTGCTCCATTGTAAATCATAGGATTAAGACGAATTGTGGGCATTTGAAGAAAATCAGTACGTTGTGATGATCGAGGCGTCGGCGTACCTTTTAAAAATATAATTATTACAATTGATATTTCAAATATTTAATTAAATTTAAAAACTGAGAAAAATTTACATGTAACTAATAACTAGATAAAAGGCATACTTCTACGAGTTAATCTTACCGTTTCCATTTTTCACTGAACTTCGTCGACGAACGTTGAAGTTTGATGGTGATGGCGAGTTATTATCATCGTTATCTCTTTTTGCAGAAGAAGAACGTCGATCATCTTTAGATTTATGTCGTTTTGACTCGATTGCGGATGTTTGATTAAGAGAAATAAGATCAGCAATGTTTGCTACTGTGGTATCTGGACTACCAGACGATTGTTGTTGTTGTGCTTGTTGCTGACGTAATTGATAATCAACAACGGAAAGAATTCGAGATTGACTGGCTGTTGGCATGAATGATCTAGTTATTAGAAGCAGAAATTCTATTTTATTTAGTTCTCCTTCTCTATTGATAAAAAGACGTCAAGCAATAATTAAGATTATGAGAATAACTAGTTAGAAAGTATCTATAGAACTAGGAAATCATAAATGTTTTAATAATCGTCTATTGATGATTAAATAACCTTCAAATTATATTTATCTTTTTAGAATAAGATTATAATTCTAATAAATATTATATGTTAAATAGAAAATTAATCTTGATATCTAATTTATTGAAGTTGAATTCATCAATAATTAAATTTGAACAATAAATAGTGATATGATACAGAAAAATGAAATCCGTTTGTATTGGTTACACGAGTAAATTAGGCAAATACTACTATAAAATATCATTGTTGGTGTCATTGTTCATAATTTTCTCCACATCTATGTACGAAAAAGAGCATATTTTCAGTTCATAAAAATAATATGAACTGACATAAAATTTATAGATCTGATATTAAATACATGGAGTGATAAAATAATGCATCGAATTCAACTTTCTTACATTGGTTATTATCAGATCTCAATATTTATTTTATCAGATTGATGAAATCAATTTCAGTTCTCTTTAAAAAAGCAATTTGCTTACTGTTTTTCTCTTTTGAAGTCTCAGTTCATTTTTAAAACAATGTTTATAAAAAAAAAGCAAACTCAAATGTACAAATGAAAACTATGGTCTTGTCCACCACAATAAAAAAGAAAAAGAAAAAGAGAACACCGTTGAATAAAATAATATTGTTGTCGACGAAAATTCAACAATTTAAAAAAGAATGACATTAACTTTACTATATAATTGTTACTTTTATACAGAACACTCACGATTGAAGTTTCCAATAACAAATAAAGTGTAAACATACATCAGTTCCTCTATCATTCGTTTTTGCTGTTGTTGAAATAATAAAGAAAAAGTAAAATACCAACGATGTCGAGTGCAGGCACTGATATAACATTGTATATTCGTAGAAAACATTCACCGCCCCCTAGTGTTCTTTTATTAACAATACCAAATGATAATAATTATGAGTATAGTAGTATTATTTCAAATGGTAATCATCAACCAACAAATATTATTGATTTACATGTTAAGAATTCGGATGTTCAAGACACGTCAAATTTATCATTTACTTGGCAACGATATTCTAAGAAAAGTGGTCAAATCAGTCTTGCACCAGATGTTGCATATCGAAATAGATATTTAGACGAAACAGAACGAGAAAAATTCAACACCAATAATGGAAATAATCAATGTTATTCAATATCATCTCGTAGTCAAAAATCATTTCAATCGGAATTCACAGATGCATTTTCAGATCACAAATTAAAATCATTAGAACAACAGAATAGTTCTTATAAATATTCAACAATATATGATTATCTTCGTGCCTCTATGCGAGATAATGAACGACGTCGAAATTCGGCACAGCAAAATCTTTCTCTACGTGTAAAACGTCCACAAAATGAGGATTACACTTTACGACGCGCATTAGCAAATAAAAAATCTTCAATAAGAATATCAACATCGAGAAGCAGTTCAACTACAACACAATCAATATCAACGCATCTGAATAAAAACATTAAAAGTTCGCAAAGTTTTGTTAACTACATAAACTATTCTCGTGTAGCTAATTCAAGTCAACTATATCAAACATGATTAGTAAATTTCGATAAACATCGCTGGTTAGACGATCGATTTAATTGTGATTTTTTATTGGAAATAAATAGAAAATTGCAGCATCAGATTAATCTGAGTAGTAGTTTTTTCAAGTCAATGTTATTAATCGATTAAGGTTTAGAACAAGATTTTATACAAAATTCAATGAAATTTTATTTAAAAGATTTCTATCGAGAATCATTATTCGAAATTACCTAAAAATATTTTAAAATGATTGTTAGTAGAACCATAATTGGATTCTTTTTCATAACGTTATTTGAGATTTAATACGGTATAACAATCGTGTATTTGATTGCATTGTTGTATTCATAGCATATCTTCTTAATAAAGCAGGTGTTTCTGATAGTCTTATATGTATAATTTCTTTGTCATTGTAACATGTTCTCGACTTGCTCTTGATGTATTTATTGAAGTCATCAATGAATGTTTACGTTTTTGACAAACTACTATATCAGTCTCTTTTGCTCCATGAAAAGTATTGCATTTCTTTCGACCGAATTGAAACAATTTAGTTGCGTTATAATGTAAATGATTTGTAGCAAAAATAGGTCGACCTAATTTAGTTGAATTAGAGTGACGAGTAAAACGGGATATTGATTTATAGAAAATATCTTTAAAATATAAAATAAACTAAAATAAGAAAATATGATTTGGATTTTTACTTAGTTGAAATTTCTGAATGTTTGATTATAAATAAGAAATTTGCAGCATAAACCAACTTCATAAAAAATAAAAAAAATAATTTTCTTGAAACAAGAATTATTGTTAATCTTGAGGGTGTGGATGTGGGTGTCCGTAAATAGAAAAATAACTATATTATGCACACCCACACCCACACACCCTCGAAGATATTGTTTTTGTGTTTAATTATTTTAAATATTTAATTTAATAAAATAATCATCTGAAAAATAGGTAATTTCAATTTCTCGCTTCAATAATAAATTAATTTTACGTAAGACATATAAATCGTTATTTTATCAAATTTAGTTGTCTGAACTGATTTTCTTGAATGAAACAGAAATTATCTAGGAAAAGTCTGTTTTCATCTTACCTATTCACGAATAAATGGAATCTGATTCAAAACTATTTCCTTTTTCTTCTTATATTACTTTCTCTCCTCAGGAGCTTTGCCTTTCCTCGAAATGTTTCTAGGATTATGGATGAAAAGTGACAATAAGATGTTAATTATGAGATATACAGAAAACAAAACATGTTAACTCAAACATGTTTCCTGTCATGAGAACTTATTATTAACGGAAGACAAACATTTTGTTGTGCTTACTACGTAATTCTTACAATGTTTTTTTCCTCTCTCCTTTTGTTGGAGCGGTATTATGAGTAAAGAAATCGAAATATCAAACAAAGAGGAAAATGAGAAGATACAAGAAAGTGTTAGAGAAAAACACCAAGACAGAAAATTTCGAACAATGGTACTTTTATTTTCGCTTAGACTTCCGTAGCCTTTGCAATCATCATAATCATAAATGATTGACCATCAAGAATGTCACCTTTTGTATATAAACGTTATTTTCTATATTTTTGTCATTGAGACTTGAGTTTCTTTCAAAAGATTCGTTATTCAACTCTTCGCGAAACCTTGTGATAAGCTTTGCTTTAAAATGCCACACGGAAGAGTCACACAGAGACGCTTTGGTTAGACGAAATACGCGCATTTTGAAACGCTTTTGTTTTGTGTTTTCATTCTCAAAAAATAAATGCACCTGATATGAAATAGAGTGAATATGCCATTTTGTAGTTCAGTTTCACCAGTTGCTCACATCTTGAATTGTGTCTCTCTTGAATCACATTTGAAAAAGTCAGAATCTCTTTCGTCAAACTATCTGAGCTCTCTTGCAGAAAATATATGCATGAATCTTAGAGTTTATGATTTGGAATCAAAATCTCATCCTACACTGTTTGCTTTTCGTACTATTCGAAGAAGAATGATTATTCAATTTGCTTTAATAGGTAAAATAGGAGTATATTATAATTAGTTGATTATACTATAGGAAATCTAACTTTTTTTGTACAGTAAAATATTACTCTAGAAAGTCAGAATGCCCATAAAAATAAATAGCATACTAGAAAAACTCGTTTCCGCCATTCTTATTTTATTTTACCAATCAGTTCATAACAGTTGAATTTATTGATGATTAGTGAAAGTCATAATTACTATGCATGAAAACTTGTCAAATCAAATATTCTACTAGTAAACCAATACTATTCAAAGACTAGACATAAAGTCTTTGGTGGTTGACACAATACACATTCAGATTTTGAGAAAAAAGTCGATAATCTTTGGTATCGTTACTTTTCACATTTTTCAGTGGTGAGTAAATTTTCTTCGTCCTCTTTCACGGTAGATGTCAGTATTTTTCTGTTGTTATCTTTTTGGAAATGATTCCGAATCAAGTCTTGTAGTCGTTGATGATAAAAAGATTGCTTCCATTTAATATAGTTCAATACGTTTCAAATCACAATCATTAACATCTTAGTTGCTAACGATGACCAACGTTTAGATCAAAGTGCATGAATGTGTTATCATTATTATTCTTCCTAAGATACTAAAACAGTTTTCTTACTGATTTAGTTCTTTTTCGAAATAAAATGAGGTGAATCAAATCGAATTTTCAATAAAAAATCGCCATTGTTTTTATCATCCTACCTCATCAAAGGATACAATCAGTTATTTTTTCGTGCATCAACTCAATTTCTTTTCGCCATCTTGTATTCATGAACAGGTAATTCATTCATATCTCTCTTTATAGATTTCTTAGTTGTAAAATCATGCAAGGCATTCGATATGCCTGTCGACGAGCTGGAAATGTAGTACAACTGGTACTCGGTAAACAACGTAATACATTTGCTAATCCGAGATGGTCAAGGCTTGTTTATCAACCCACTGCTGATTTTCACAGTAAATTCCCTGTCTGTAAAAATGATTCGTTTCTTAAATTTTTCTGTTTCGTGAATAGTTGTTGGCAAGCGTAATGCTGCATCTCAAGCAACACAACAGAAGTCCGCTGAAAATAAACAAACCCTAAATGGCCAACAAGCAGTTAAAGGTGCTAAAGGTCGTGTTGTATCTGTTATTGGTGCCGTTGTTGATGTACAATTTGATGAACAATTACCTCCGATTCTTAATGCACTTCAAGTTGACGGTCGTCAACCCAAACTAATTCTTGAAGTAGCTCAACATTTAGGTACGATGGCAGACAATATACTTATATGTTATAATTTGTTATTACTTTTTTCAAAGGTGATAATACTGTTCGAACGATTGCTATGGATGGTACAGAAGGTCTTGTACGCGGACAACCAGTTACAGATATTGGCACACCAATTAAAATTCCAGTTGGTGCAGCAACATTAGGTCGAATTATCAATGTTATTGGTGATCCAATTGATGAACGCGGGCCAGTGAATGCTGAAGATTATGCACCCATTCATGCTGATGCACCACCATTTACCGATATGAATGTTGAACAACAAATTCTTGAAACTGGTATTAAAGTTGTCGATTTATTGGCTCCATATGCGAAAGGTGGTAAAATTGGTCTTTTTGGTGGTGCTGGTGTAGGTAAAACTGTCTTGGTCATGGAGTTAATTTACAATGTTGCTACGTCACATGGTGGTTATTCAGTATTTGCTGGTGTTGGTGAACGTACACGTGAAGGAAATGATTTATATCATGAAATGATAACAACCAAAGTTATTGATCTCAAAGGAAAAGGTTCAAAAGTATCCCTTGTCTATGGACAAATGAATGAACCACCTGGTGCACGTGCTCGTGTCGCTTTAACTGGGTTAACTGTAGCTGAAAATTTTCGAGATAAAGAAGGAAAAGATGTACTTCTTTTTATTGATAATATCTTTCGTTTTACACAAGCTGGTTCCGAAGTAAAATATTTTTTATTTATCCTTGAATTTCATATGATTTCTTTAAAATTCAGGTATCCGCTTTATTGGGTCGTATTCCATCAGCCGTAGGTTATCAACCAACTTTAGCAACTGATATGGGTACTATGCAAGAACGTATTACTACAACTAAGAAAGGTTCAATTACATCAGTACAAGTATGTTCAGAAAAAAAATATTCATTTTCTGTATGTTATTAAAAATTATCCTTTCTTTCTTTCTTTTTCTAGGCTATTTATGTACCTGCTGATGATTTAACTGATCCAGCTCCAGCTACAACATTTGCTCATTTAGATGCAACAACTGTTTTATCTCGTGGTATTGCTGAATTAGGTATTTATCCAGCTGTCGATCCATTAGATTCAACATCACGTATTCTTGATCCAAATATTGTCGGAGAAGAACATTATTCAGTTGCACGTAGTATTCAGAAAACATTACAAGTAAGATATAAATGATAAATTACGAACGATATTCAGAGGTACACGCTAGAGCTTGTTTATTCTAATAAAATAATTCTACAGGTGTAGTCGTTGTGCAAAATCAATCTAAATAAACAACGATAAAAATGACTTTCATTTAGATCTTTTTAATTTCATTTCAATAAAAATAATTAAGTAAAGATTTTTATCGACAATTTATTTCTGTTTAATTCTAGGATTATAAATCGTTACAAGATATTATTGCTATTTTGGGTATGGATGAATTGTCTGATGATGATAAATTAACTGTCGCTCGTGCTCGTAAAATTCAACGTTTTCTTTCACAACCATTTCAAGTTAGTTTATATTATTATTTAGATCTCTTTTATTTTCTTATGTTTTTATGTTAAAGGTTGCTGAAGTATTCACTGGTACGCCAGGTAAATTAGTACCACTTAAAGAAACAATCAAAGGATTTAAAATGGTATTGAATGGTAAGAAAGTCAATTTGTTAAATGACTAATTAATTAATTCTTTGATTTTGAATAGGTGAATTAGATCATTTACCCGAAGGAGCTTTCTATATGGTCGGTGGTATTGAAGATGTTTCTGCTCGTGCTGAAAAACTTGCATCAGAACGTTAGGAAAAATCATTTCTATGAACGAACATGAACCGACCAAGTGTTCTTAGTATATTTCTCTTCGTTTTTTCGAGTATTTCTCTCTCTCTGTGTATGTTCTAACTATGTAATCCTATAGACTATTATTAGAAGAGTAACAAATTTTGTCCATGCTCTTTCTTTTTCTTTTGTTATGTTGATACTTGGATAATGAGAGAGAAATACATAAGCCATCATAATATTTCCGTTCATTCTTTTTTCTATCTCAAATAAAAAAACAGAATCAATTGTGCTATACGTGCACTAACTTATCTTTGTTCTGTTTTCTTCTGATGTAATGATTAAAAATTGTAATTTAACATAAAAGAATACAAAATCTTTTAAAAATTATTTAACTCAATAGAAAAAAACTTCAACTGCCCATTAAGATACGAGATATTATACTTTATCAGTTTTCAATTTGCATTTTTAAATATTCTTTTGTGACAAGCTATGCTTTTATTGATCAAACAAACAAGAAAAAATAAAATATCCGAACAACTAATGAGTTACAGAAATGTAATAATGATTCATCCTATATAATTGTAGTTGTCAACATAATTATTTAACAAAAAATAACTAAATTTAACATGGTTCGACAACATAAGTCGGTGATAATGGTTCATCACAACCAGTTTACAAAGTAATACGAGGTTCTATCAAATTCATATTGTATTTGCATTGATCTATTGCTGTTAAAGATCTATCAATAACAGGTGATGATCTTTCGAAAGTTAAAGATTTATGTTCCTTTGATAGCGTTCGATCCATGGAAGAATTATTACTCAGTGTGATAAATGAACATTTTTTCATTCGAGTTTTTTTAATAGAAACATATTTCATTATTGATTTTTATCAGAAGATCTATTAACAAAATCCTCCAGTTCTTTCCTCTTTGGATTCAATTTCTTGCAAAGAAAAAGTTGATTTTGATGATTCATATAGCAACAATTCTACAGTATTGCAGTCAGTCGTTGTCATTTGTCAATATTTTTCTTTATAATTGCAATATCATGCTTTAAAGTTTTTAACGATAAATAAGCGCATATTTGTTTCAATGATGTTTCAATGAAGAAGAAGTACAGGAACCATGTCACAAGATCTACGTAAACATTGTTAGAACTGAACCCTACCATAATTTTTTTCTAGTTACGTCACTAGTTGAAATAATGCTGACTTTTCCGATGAAACTAATTCAATTCGAATAAAATAAGTCGATTTTAGAAAAATAGACTTAAGATTTCATAAAACTACTAATTTCAATTCGTTAAGCTTTGTTGAAATATTTGAATTCGCTTTTCTCCTTCGATGAATATTTTATTTCTGTCAGTTTTATCATAATTTTAAAAGTGAAGCTATTTCAATCAAAAAAGACGAAATGTATCTCAAATCAGATAGTTTTATCATGAGCTGATTATCTTTGGTGTTACAATTTTCTGTCATATATTTGCATCTGAGTAAGTGTGAAATAACTCCATCTACTGAACATGCATCTCGATCGCTTGTATCATGAAAATCATCCAATGATATTTACCTTTTTATCCATGGTTTATTTTGATTTGTTCGTTCAAAATGATTTTTAAAAAGGTTAAGCCTTTGCCATTGGCAAGAATTAACTTTTTCTACAATTATATTTTGACGACGACAAACAAAGCTGTAAGAATGTGTCGATTGATTATGGTAAGCAAGAGAAAACATAATAAATCTCATCTTTTTTTAAATGTATGTTTTACGTAGGTTTCAAATTGGAATGTTCGTAAATTGGTTTTAACAGTTCAATATGTGATGATACTAACTATTGTCTTTCCTTTTAAAAAACAACAAAATAAACGATTTTTGTCATTATCTTGTTTTGTATAACAATGAAATGTGTATTATTGTTAATCTCTTTGTTTCCATCTATTTGTCTTAATCAAATAAAAAATTGATTTATTTTCATTGTAATATATTTATCTATTTAGTTTAGGATCATGAATAGTAATGATGATATTGTTGAATCTGATGAGCGTAAGTAAAACTTTCTTTTTCGACTTTCTTATATTTGAATTCATTTTTAGATGACGAAGAAGAACAGATTGACGATAGAGAAGTCGAATCGGAAGTAGAACATAATGAACAAGAAGAAGAAAATGATATCAGTGATCAAGAAGGATCAAATCAAAATAATAACGAAGGAGATGATGATGATGAAAATCATAGTTCAACTCATCAAGAACAAGAAGAAAATGAAACAAGAGGTAAAGTCAGAAAAAACTAAATCTTTGTTGCGAATCATTTTATTGTATCTAAAAAGTGTTAATCTATTTCCATGAAGAGTTACCTGTTGAATCCAAGTAAACTTTTTTAATCTATTTATGTTCTCAAACACATCGAAATAGGATTTGATTCATCAACAAGATAGTTTAAAGAATGAAAGAAATTGTCATCTATCACAGATTTTTTTGTGAGTTTTCCTTTGCTAAAAGCAGCTATCATAATCTGCTGTCAAACGAGATACTTATCAAATGGGCTCTGCAAAATGAGTTTTGCAAGTTCTATTTAAAAAATTCGTTTGTATAGAAAGTTAACTGTAAAAAAAGCTTCTCGTGAGACTTCTTGTCAAAACATATTATTTCATCGAATTAAACTATTTCTTCGATTTGCTTTTCCGGCTTTTAGTTTGAAGGAAAAAAGTATTTAAGTTCTAAGCTTGCGATGATCATCCTCTGCCATGTACAAGAAAAATACGTTCTTATTTGTGATCTGTTGAGATTAAGAATAAATATTTAATTTCAGATGCAGTTGATCCAACAAATCCATTAGACGAAGATTCGATTGAAGCTGGTAAATTAAAATAAGATAGATAGAAAAACATACTTAAGTAATTTACAAAAACTAATTTTAGCTCAAAATCTAACGCAGGAAGATGTTTTTGGTGAAGAACTGAGTGATCTAAGTGAAGATGAAGATGGTCTACGAAGAAAAAAACAAAATAATAATAATTTAAATGGTAGTCAGGTAAATAATCGAGTCCCTTTATGTTTAATTAGTTCAATAAAAGCAAACAACATTTCAATTAGGATGGACATGAAGGTGATGAAGATGAATTAATCGAAGAGCACGAAGAAGAAGAACAAATTTTAGTTGATACACCACATGTAACATGTGATCTTGGTCGTGATATTCATCTTGTTAAACTGCCAAGTTTTATGAAAGTTGAACCAAAGTACTTTCTTTTGCCTATTTTGTATTAACTATATTCTAATGAATATTTAGACCGTTTGATACCCAATATTTCAATGAAGATGTCCGTGACGAAGATGACGAAGAAAGTAAAGCAAGAAAGAAATTACGAGTAAGACAGTCACTATTTCTTCTATTGGTTTTTATCTGATATTAAAAATAATGTTCTTAGCTTGAAAATACGATTCGTTGGCGTTATAATACAAATGATAGTGGTGAAACAATACGTGAAAGTAATACAAGATTAGTACGTTGGTCAGATGGAAGGTAATTTTATTTAACTCTATTAAATTATTGAAAAACATTTTTATTTTAGTTTATCTTTACATGTTGGCAAAGAAATTTTTGATGTATCAAAAGCAAATATTCAAAGTGATCATAATCATCTATTTGTTCGTCATCAAAAAAGTATGCAAGCACAAGCTGTTTTTCGTACGAAACTATCTTTTCGGTAAAAATTCTTTATGCTGCTTTTCTTTATAAAAAATAAAAATTCTTTTTTTAAGACAACATTCAAATGATTCATTAGCACATTTAAAACTAAAATTTGCAAGTAAAGCCAATCCAGCACCTAAAGTTCGTGTACTTTCAAATATAAAAGAACACATTAAGATTAGTGATGAAATGAGAA
This sequence comes from Rotaria magnacalcarata, assembly GCA_900239745.1. NCBI lineage: Eukaryota > Metazoa > Rotifera > Eurotatoria > Philodinida > Philodinidae > Rotaria > Rotaria magnacalcarata. Next base: position 18,322 of record OENM01000124.1, on the reverse strand, counting down.
AGGTTGGCTTTTACTTTTAATATTTTTTCTTTTTCAATGAATGTTTTCTTTCAAGAAAGAAGAACAACGAGTAAAGGCAGAAGAACGTCGGCAGAATCAACAATTACGACAGCGTGAACGAGCCGCTTATAGAGATCGAAAAATGTCAGCAAGTTATCTGGAAGATCGAGATGAAGATGACGAACAGAATGAACAAGAATCCTTGAATACAATTAAAAAGAATGTTAAAAAGAAAAAATTACAAGGTTACTTTTCGTTTTCTTTTCGATTTAAAAAAAAGAAATTCATTTCCTAAATTAAGGTGGTTATCAAGCTGAAGATACAAGTGAAGATGAAAATGACAATGGTCATGATGAAAAATTTAATCATCAACGATCATCAACGTCATTGAAACATCGAAAAATAGATTCGTCAGATGAAGAAAATTCAAATAATGAACAACAAACAAAACAAAAACGTATTAAATCTGTTGGCGATGATGATGAAGAAGACGAACGTGAATCAGATTGATAGTTCATTTGTTTTATTCAGGAAAAAAATCAATTAAAACACCTTTGTAAAATTCTAACATGATACATGAATATTAAATAAATTCTATTATTCATTATATTTTGTGTTATAAAATCAGTATTGAAAAATAATAACCAACACATATTTGCAATCATTATTACATTTCCATGTAGCTTGATAATTTCCTTTATCTAACAAGTGTTGATATGAACTCATTCCAACTTCCAGAATAGTTCTTGTCGTTTAACGTAAATTATCAACGCCAGCATGTCGAGGAGCATGTCGAGGAGCTTATCGAGAAATTTTAATTTGTTCACGTTCTTCATATTTATTTTTATCATATAGTTTTTGCTCTTTTATTTTATTTCTCGAAGCAGAAACATAAAATTATAACAATCACAAGTATATCGAAAAATACAAGACAAACAACAATATAATATCACAAAATTAACACAATTATTTTTAATTACAAAAGAAATTCACTGCTTTATTCATTGCTAATTTAACATCAGACCACAACAAAGAAAGAAACGAATTATTGGAAATTACATATTGGTAGAAAAATAAGATTAACAAAACGATAATTTGTGCATAAATATTAGTAATCATTACTATGATAGATAGCTAAGCAGTTTTATTGACTTCTTCTAATAAATTCGCTTGTTCAGACGTCATTTCAACAGATTCAAAGCGACCAGATTCATTAACTATTGTATCATTAGAATTTTCAATATTTTTTACCATTTTTTCTTGTGATTCATTATCATCAGTTGACGAAGATGATGATGATGCAGTTGAAAGTGATGTTACTGATGAAATCATTTCAGGACTTGATGTTGTTTTAATTTCGGTAGATATTTGATTATTATTTGATGCCAATCGACGAACAACTTCATATTGATCATCATCAGTATTTGTAGTTGTTGTTGAATGACTTGAACGACGTGAAAATTGACCAGGTGGACAAATAAAATCATCGGAATTTTTCATTTGATTTACATTTTCGATCATTAAATCTGATGACTAAGAAATTAAACTTATATTTCAAAAATAGAAATACAAAGATAATACTAACATCGATTGGACGCATTTGTCTAAAAACAAAATATTCATTGAGGTTGAATAGAATTGGCATCTTTCAAAAAACGAAAGATAAAATCTCAGGAAGAACAATTTATTTGTTAATTATTTTACTCTTCTGCAAAGAAATAGATAATATTCGATAAAGGAGTGTCTCTACTAAGTGTTCGATAGAAATGAGCTTTAAACTTACTATTATTTACTTACGCATCGATATCTTGATTTTGAGCATTGTTTGATGTTGTTAGCGAATTTGATTTTACATTAGAAAAATTAAAAATATTTGTTTCTGTTGTTATCATCGTCGATTGTTGAGACTTTTTACGTTGAATATCTTCTTCATTTCGAGCTGCTCGTCTATTTACAAAATAAAATAAAAGATTTCATAGAATAATATTGAAATTCCGAACGAACAATTCGAGTTGCAGTTCAAGTATTATATTTTCCATTACCATAATTTCATTTTCACGTTCATTTTTTAATATTTCGAAACGGCTTTTCAATTGTTCTAATTCACGATCACGATGTTTTAAAAGTTCTTCAAAATATTTCTAAAGGACAAAATTTCTTTTAAATTGTTTGTGCAAATTCATTATAATGAAATACGATTTCATTAGTTGATTCATAGTGTATGAATCTTATTAAAATGCATGAAATTAAATTGTTCTTTAAGATTGATTTTGGGTGAGATTTTGATTACTAACATGTTTCACAATAGGAACGGCGATCTCGTGTAAATATTAAAACTCGAATGATGAAAATTTAACATCTTAACCAAGAACTGTTAAAGCTAGAACATTATTTCGATGTAACTGTGAATATGTTTACAATCGATAAAATAGTATTTGAATCATTTCAAAAAGTTAAAAACTAAACTTACACGTTGTTCAATTTCAAGTTTATGTTTATCTAATGGAATCATTTGACGTTCAGTTAAACTCAATGGTTTAAGTTCATTAACAGCTGCCAATCTTAGAATGAGTTGTTCATTTTCTTCATCACTGCTTTCATCTTTGAACAATTTTGTAATGCTATTTGGAAGAAATGTTTTTGGGTTTTGTTTAAATAAACTACAATTTTCAACTAAATGTTCTTAGTAGTTTACCTTTTTGAATTATAAAATAAAAATGGTGTTAAATCAATAACATCAATGTCGGAATCATTAAAAACTAAAGGATTTAGAATCGAACCATCTTGTTTAAAACAAAAACTTTACAGTATTAAATAAAAAATAAATAAATAACAATAACTTTGATGAATTGAATAAAATACCTAAAATCAAGAGCATTTAAACCAGTTAATTGATCACATAAAATAAACGCTTGTGATGATGCCATTAGTGAATCATCATGATAAAATTTTCTGAAAAACAACAACATTGTTTTGTTAATCAAAATTTTTGCTACTCATACCGAACAAGATTTAAATCAGATATCATAAGTTTTAACAATTCAGAAAGTATTTTTTCCATTAATGCTAATTGAATCCATGTTCGACCCTAAAAACAAGAAATAAAACGAATATTCTTCGCTGCCTTCTACTTCCTTATATTTCGATTGAGAAGATCTTTCATTGATTTTCTCCACTATTTTAATAAAAATAAATTACCTTATATTTAATAGATTTTGTTCTTGATAGTTCTTCAACTCGTTCAATAACTAAAAGATGGAAATAAATATATACGGAAAAAATGAATTAATTTCTCCAGTAACCATTTTTTCTAGAGGAACCAATACATGCTGGTCGAATAAAATCCCAAAAATATCGACGTTCCGATAGCCAGTTAGCTATTAAAATAAATAAATAGAAATATTTCGAACCGTGATTTATAAATTAATTAACCTTTCAGACGAAAATTCAAAATACGTTCAAGCGTTAAAATAAAATTTGTTACATCATTGTTACGATCATCAAGTACAGATAATTCTGTTGATGATGAATGATCAATTAATGTATTTAATGTCAATCTATAGTCAACTATTCGTGTAGACTTTTATTCTCTCTAAAACGTCTTTGAGCTTACTTAATTAAAGATAATAAATTGTTGTTTTCTCTTTCTGTGTTAATACTTTCATTAGAAAACATTTTTATCTAAAAAAAAACATCTTTTTTTGTCTTATTTGTATTAATACACATTCACACAAACAGACGATATACTGGCTGGGATGATGATGATTTTATATAGGCGAGAACAATGATAATAATAAACACAAAAGAGAACCAACACACTTTTCTTTGCTTGAACATTGAACAAAACAAAAAATCGAGTGCATGACAATAAAACAACAGTTGAAAAAGAAAAACGTTGAACGACACCGAGCACAATAAGAAGAAAAAGAAGAAGGAAAAACAGCCACACTACAAGCAAAAAATAATCCTAGATGTGAAGTATAATATGTACAAAAACCATAATATATAAATGTGTATCTATATTCATATTTATATGCACACAAACACAAATTACTATTTGTATCTGCTGCTTTAGAGAGGACAAAACAAATGTTCAAGATCTTATGCGTTCAAGAGCTGTTCTTAAGGTTAATTCGTGTGTATCGTACGATAAAGGATTATTTGATAGATTATTTGGCATTATACCGAATTCGAATGCCATTTGAGCTTGAATATCTAAACAAAACAAAAGCAACGTTTCATAAAAACCGTGCAGTTCTTATTTCTAGTTACAAGTTCACAGAAAGATTTTCAGTGTAGTTGGTTATCTTAGTTTATGAATAACTCGACATAGAACTCGTTATAGCATTTAAAGATAAGGATGATCCAAATTTTGAAACTTTGACGGGCAGAGAGACATGAATAGGGTGTGAGTTTTCTTTTATACTGACACACCCACACCCACAATATATTTCTATGTATTTAATCTAGTAAAATTAAATAATTACTTTGATGTTCAATAAGAATATTTTGAATTTTATTGTCAACAAGAGACATTAAATGCTCGTAACGATTTTGAATCAATAAACGAATTTGTCGAGTTTGCTCATCATCAGATAAATGACATATAAAAATATTCATTTGGTCATTCAGTTTATTTGTTTTAATTGGACTTGTTCCTATTAGTTCAATAGATAAACAACATGATGAACCTTTAAAAATAAAAATAAAAATAAAAATAAAAATAGAATTTAATTTTTAAATTAATTTAATAATCATAGACTTGATATTGATGAGCAAACAGAATCCAAAATATGATTTATTGTTTCAGCAATAGATTCCAAGTATAATTTTTTATTTTCTCTTTCTTCAATTTTTGCCATTAATTCATCTGACTTAATATTGGCATAATCGTATAATTCTATTAAATTATCACATCTATTTACAATCAGAAAAGAAAAAAAGAATACTAAATAGAATTATTTTTTCAATTATTTAGTTTATGTAACCTTAAAGAATGTTGTAATGATCTTAGTGTTGGTGTATACTGTAGTTTTAATTCAATAATTTGTTCTCTTAAATTCCATAAACGACGAGAATATGATAAAAAAAGAGAAATTTTTTCCGAGTTAATTGATGTGTTTAAAAATAATGCTGTAGTTTCATCATCTAACATTGATGAAATAGACCAATGTGGTGTACATTCATCTATCAGAGAAATTTTATTCGAGTAAATAAATAAATAAATAAATAAATCTTACTTTCAGCTTTTGTGCAAATATTACATTTAAACAATGCTGGAATACAGCTTGTTGTGACACCAACACATGTACAATGAGACCAACACAAACATGATTCACACTAAAGTTGTTTAAGAAAACTTTCAATAAAAATATTCTTACAAAAACATTTAAATATTATTTAAATAAGAAATAGAAAGTTTCTACTAGCGAACAAATAAGATATTTGCCTAAGAAAAAATTTAAGAAATACGATTCAAATTGATTATCTATGAAATGTTTATCGCATTACTTTAAATATTTGAAAAGCAAAGTTATTCTTACTTGAATCATAAAGCCATTATCAATTTGTAAATTACATAAACAATGAATGACTTCATAAAGATCACGTTCTTTTGGTAGAAAAGATATTTGTTGTATAAGATTCGAATTAATTAAATTATTATTTGGAGATAATAATTCTTCAATTGATTCTTGTTCGACTATTTTTGATGATAAACATGTTAATGGGCTAGAAGGTGATAATAATATTTGTTGACCATTCATCAATAAAGATTCATTTTCATTTCTAATATTAATAATTGATGATCGTTTCATTTTTATATTTCGATTTTTCTCACGGATATTATTTAAACGTTTAGTTTTTGTTAAAATTTTATTTTTATTTAAATTTTTATAAAAAACATTCTTTAAACATAATTTAATATGTGTTTTTATTTCACGTGGAATCAATTGGAATAGATAAATAAAATTGTTTTTATGGAATAAATCAAAAATTTTTTCCAATACATTTGATATTAAATTTAAGCGTTGATTCTTTTGATTATAATAATATTCTAAACGATATTTATTTATCTTATTATAATTTTCATTATTATTATAAATAAATTTAAGCAAATCTTCATATAATATTTGATCATCTTGATTATTGAAATTTTCATTTTTATCAAATTCATTTTTTCCTAAATAAATTGAAAAATTTTCTAAATCTTCTAATGATAATAAATGATTATTCGAAGATATTGGTTCACTATATTCATCAGATAAATAACCTCGATCAGATGTTTCATTCACTTTTTTAAATAAATTTTCATTATCTTGTTCCTTTAAAAATAAATTATTAATAAAACCATTTATTTCTTCATTTTGTTTTTGAGAATTTAATTCAATTTGTTTTCTTTGTGGTCGATTTTGTTTACGTTTCGATTTCAATTGTTGAAATGGTTTATCAAAACAATTTTCTGATTCTTGCGTTAAATTAATATCCGGTAATGATGGTGGTGGAGTTTCAAGAAAACATGAAGATTTTTGTTGTTCATTTTTCATTTGTTGTTCAATGAATGATCGATTTGTTTCATGTGGATTTATAATACAAGGATTATCTGTACTTGTTCGAGATGATGAACGACTATCATTTGAAATATTTATTTGATTAATAATATCAACATTTATTAGAGATTCTCTATATGCATCACCATTTGAATGACGTTCTTCACCTTTAATTTCATTTTTAACATCCATTGAACAATTACCTAAAACGTTTTTATTCAAATAAGATTATAAAATAATTTTTCTATAAATCTAGTCGCCGATTGCACTTTTTTTAAATATAGGAATCCTTAGAGGATCAAGGTTGTCAAAAATATAGAATTTTCGATAGAAAATGAAAAAAAGAGAGGAAGTTTTATAGGCCGTTTCTGTTCAATTGTTTTGGTGTTTTTTAACTGCTCTGCTCGAAAATCGTTTTAATAAAGCTGTAATAAACAGTTGAACCGTAGCCAAGATCCTTATGTAATTTTTTCTACTGAAATTAGTCACTAATTCGAGGATCATTATAAACGTTTTTCAAAAATCGATAAATAATAATAAAGTAGATCATAAGCTTTGAAAAAACAAATACTATTTCTCATAATTAAAGGAGACGCTTCAGATTACGGACATGACTGCCCAAAAAATTTCAACCTAATTTTATTGTCTTGATAATCAGCACTCATCGCTTATTATTTTCCACAAGTTTATTTTATATTTTATCATAACTTAATTTTCCCTGGTAATAAATAACTGTAAATGAAAATGCATATACACAGGATGGTGAAGAATTTCACGGGCTTTCAGAGCATGTCGTTACTTTCTAAAAGATATGTCCCTTTGGTAACAATATCCTCAAAATACAGAGTGAAAATAATTTTTTCCAGGGGTATATATATATACAGCTTTTATATCTAACTAAAACTTCACTAAAAACCCGAAACTAGTACATGATCACTTTGTGAATGTTTTCTTCTTTTGAACTATTTTGTATTTTGTACTTAGTATTGAACAATTTCTCAGTCAGTCCACTAAATAGGCGAAAGGAAAAATACTGTTCAAAACAAATGTCGCCATAATACAAGAATTTGTCCAAAACCCATGATTATGCACAGTAAAAGTTATTTTTTCGTCTAAAGACAATAGCAAAATTAAGAAATTTTCTACTTTTTTCGATAAAAGATAGGAAGTATAGGTCGCATCGCAGCCCAGCTATAAACGATAAATGAAAATTTGTTGAGAGAAACCATATAATCGTAATTTCTATGCCACCAAGCAAGAGGTTAAGGAAATAATCTCGACTGTTTTAAAATTATTCAACACTGCATTAAAAAGTTTTTTTCTCTTTAGAGATATTTCTGATAATCGTCTTCGACCTAAGATATTTTGACGAAATCCATAAATCTAATCATACATTTTAATGATGTTCTATTATTAGATTGTTGATCATTTGTTGTTTCTTCAACAAAACGAATAACTAAAAGAAAATATATTCTTAGTATTAGAAATAGAAGTAAATTTTATTCAATTTACTAGGTCGAAAAATAAGAACTTCAGATGGTGGAGCTTCCGTTGAAGTTTTAACATCTAAATAAATTTATTGTAGAGGGAAAAAACTAAGGTATAAATATACTGTTAGATGTTTCTTCAGTTGAATTTGATAATGTTCGTCTTCGACAATGATTATCAATTCGAATATTTTCTTCAGGAGATATTAATGGTAAATTATTAGTTTTGGATGATCGACGTGCTTAAATTAATTAGTAGATTTTCTTGAAATAAATATAGAAAATGATAAAATACTTTGAATAGTTGAATTTGTATTTGGTTTCCAAACAAATGGTGATTTTTTTTCTTCATTATTTATACTTGTTGTTCGAGATAGACGTTTTTGCTTCGAATCTATGAAAAGACAAACAAATGAAATAGATTAAAATAAAAATATCGATTAAACAAAAAAACCCTTAGTAAAATCATTTTGTGAACATATTGACGAAGACGCAGAAAAAGATGATAAAACCTTTTCATCTAGAAAATATTTTATTAAAAAAATCATTTTAGAAAATTTCCTATAAGATTACCAGATACTATTGTATTTCTGGACTTTGTTTCATTACGAAGAAATTGACCGGGACGATATTCAAATGGTAGACTACGTTTCTAAATGGAATAAAACTGCTAGGTTTCAAAACTGTTGAGAATGAAAACTTTTTATTACATGACCAATAATTGTATTTGGTCTTATTAGATCCAACTCAATCCAATATTGTTGTTGTTCAACTTGAACAAGATATTTTCTTAGTTGACATTCAAGAATTATTCCTGAATGCCTATAAGTGAAAGCAAAAACGAAATTTCGTTTTTTTATTTTGAAAGAAAGCGAATATACAAACGAACCATTTTCCATCGTGAAGTTGTACTTCAACATTCGAACCATTTTTTAGACGTAAAATCTTGTTTGATATTGTTGTTGATTCGTATCGTTTGCGTTTCATTTTTATTCGAAATTAATTTTTTTAACAAATTATTTGTCAGCATAGCCCAAACAAAATAACATTTGATAAACAAAATCTATCAACATAAAATAAATAAAATTCAATCAAATTTATGCTATTGAAACAAGAACGTCTGTAGTAAAGCGTTTCTTCTTTGCTTTTAAAAATGTTAAATATATATCCAAACAAATAATTTTGACACGTATCCATTTACTACATCATGCGATCACTATTACATTTCTATATGAATAAAAGAAAGAAAAAGAAAAAAAAAACAACAAATATACAATAAACAAAAGAACTCTGTTGATGATGTGAAAACATTTCGCTCGTTCTGTAACCAATTAGAAGTAAAGAATAGGTTGGACAATAATTTTTTTGAAAAACTTGTCAAAATTTTATTAAAGATGTTTGTATTGAGATGAATACGTTTTCTTTTTTTTCAAATATTTATTGATATATATATATAAACAAAGTAGTTGTTCTTGTTATTCATTGACTAATACTAACCCAGCATGAGTCATGATTACTTTGACCTTATATCTTACTGAAATGATTATGAATCATGATCATCACCTACTTTGCCTTGTGTCAATATGGACAAAAGTAATCTTGTGAAATCTAAGCACAAATTTCTCACCAGTGTAATTTTCGACAAAAATCAAATAATAATTAGTCAGTAGAATTTTAGGTGCAATGCGTGTCTTGCTCAAGTACGACTTTTTACATCCGGACTCGATCCGGTGTTAATTAGCACCCAGAAAATCTTTCCGTACCTATAGCTCAATTTTTTAACTTCTACTTGACATGTAAAATCATACTGTTTAGATTCTTCCGTAAACAGCAAGAAAATAAATAAATCATCTTCAATTTCACAAAAAGTAAAGTGATTCAAGATTCCTTCGATGTTCTTCTGTTTATAGAATTCGATGAATGTCGGTAATTATATTTGCTGGTTCCTAATGAAGTTGGAATGAACCGTAGTGGTGTTGTCAAACACTGAACTCATGGATATACATAGGAATGCCTCTTATAATATCAAAGTACACCTTTTCCTTTTCGATAGTTCATTTTCTTCACTATATATATGTAGTTAATTCGTCACTTGTTGCTTCAGCATCTATAGATTGATTTTCGTTCAAAACTATTTATTTTAGGAACACAATATTGCATTCAAATACAATTGGTTATTCAGTGATGGTCGAGCCGATTTTAATCACATGCTTTTAAATAAATAAGAGTTTGAAAATTTGAAAATATTTGAATCATCCAGATTTGATTAACTGCTGGATATGATGTCAAATTTGCAATCGACTGGGATTTGTTTTATTAATCGTGCCTAGCTATTACTCTTTATTGAAATAAACTTGATCAACGTGAAAGGAAAGCAAGTCTTTTCTCCAAAGAAAAATATGTTATCATATATCCGAAATTCAAAATAAACAAAATATCAAATGATCTTTCTTTTGATATTTTTCTCATTTATCGAAGGTCAATTCTATCTCATCGATCAGCAATATATATTCCGAATGCAACAAAGTCTGCACTAATTTGTATCTTTGTTGATAACTATATGAATCGAATGAAATAAAAACGAACAAGATATCATCATAATTAAAGTGCATAGAATCTTCGTCAATGTTTTATTGGAATTTTTCATTATAAATAAGTTCTTTTCACTACTTACTATGTGGCTATTTTTTGACAGCATTTTTAGTTCTCTTGTTGTTTCTTTGAAATATATATATATACATAAGAGATCTATTTTTTATTTTCTATCAGAGATATGTAACTTACTGACATAAAAAGCAATGAATCTAACAGAAAACGGCAGAATTATTTCCTTTAGAATATAGCAAACATTTATCTATATATGTAGAATCAAGAGGAAATTATTTCGAAAATACGAACAATATTTATTGAGATTACCTCATATTTATTTTTCTTTTGCGATAAGTACTAATAATCAAATTCAGTTTTTGGCACTTTTCTTAGAGATAACCTTAACTCGTTTTTACTTTTGTATTCATAAGATAATGTTCTATACAATGACCTTGACCTTGAAGTTTAGATTTTTATCTGCTAGTAGTTGCTACTTCAACTATCTTCTTATGACCTTTTTGTTTGTAATATGAATAGTTCTCGTAGTAATTAATGATATCCATACCATGATACATGTGATAGAGAGAAAGTAGCTCCTCTGCATGGTTGAAATCAATTTTCAAATTTTTTCTCCCGATTATGCTAGTTCTTACTTGTTGTCTCAATGCTTTGTATTTTACTGGATGAGATCAATATGAAATATGAATTTATCTTGTTGTTGACTATTCTATAGAAATGAGTAAGATTTTTATGTTACTAACGTAAGATTGAAATAGAAAGAAAAAAGAAAGAGTGAAAGAAAATGACTTTTATCATTTTTTTCTTGCTGTATGCTGAACTCAAGTCTAAAGCAGTTATATGGCTGCTTCTTTTTTTCCTTCGTTCTTTATTTTAACATAAAGACTCGAACGGAAATGAACAAAACGCACACACCGCCATTGCTTTTCCTTGTATTAATATTCATCAGTGCACATAAAACCAAAAAAGAAATGAATTTTCAGAATACCTTTGAACTGTTTATCAAACTGTAAGGATCATTTGTCAACTATTTTATCTTTTCAGTGATCTCGAGATCTGTTTTTTTTATTGAATTTCCCTATTGAAATTTATAGATTAAACAAAAAAAAAAGTATTAATGACTCTATTCTTTGTTGGCTATTTGATAGCTGTAACAAGTACAATTGCATTTATTGTTGCTATTTTAACACCAAAATGGATTTATCCAAATAATTTACCAGTTGACGCAAATAATCTTGGATCACCAAATGGAACAAATTATCGAGGAATTTTTTATGTTGATGCAGGTTATCCTAATGGAACGTGTCGTGATTGGATTTTACTTTATACAGATTCAGTAGCTACTTGTCGACCGCGTATGTTATTAAAGAACTTTATTTTGTTTTAAATAAATATTTATTTTAATTATTTTAGCACATTCTGTAGCATGTGCGTCTCTTGCAATAATTGCTGCATCATTATCAATAATTCTTCTTTGGCTTGCTGGTGGTTATTTATATATTCGTCGTCGACGTCTTATGCCAATGTTTGTTACAATGTTAGCCTTGTTCACATTGTTGATTTGTTAGTACTATTTATTTATTTATTTATAAATATCTTCGCTTTTTTTTTATTGAAACTTTCAGTTTGGATAAGTGCAATTATATGGGTTGTAATGATTACAATGAATCGCGGTATTAATTTAAAAATTCGTCGTGAAAATATTGGTTTTTCAACATGGATTGCAGTTGGTGCAAGTGGTGGTTATTTGCTAACTTTTATATCATTTATTCTTTATCGAATTAGTCTTAGCCGTCGAAAACATCTCAAAGAAACGGCAATAAATTCACGCCGGTTCTGAATTTGTACAAATCAATCTTTTTTCTCTATCCTTTTTCAATGTTGTGTTATTCGTTTTATTTGTTCAGAACTATTTAAAACAAAAATAAAGAAAAGTTTTCTTCCTACAGAATGTTTCCATATTTCACAATTTCGATGCGATGATCAGTTTCTTCTGAAAATTTTTAGACCTCAATATTGAACAAAGGCGAGGGAATAATATGACAACGTATCAGTATATTAGAGTGAGTCAATTATTTATGTTTTTCTTGATAAGAAGGAGATAAGTTATGCGTGATGATTCCAGAGAAATAACTGATACTTAAAATCAAGATCAATTCTGGTGTAATTACATGTAAAATATTATTTCAATACTATCAAGAATATTGTCACATAATGTGATACAAATCATGTGCTTTAGATTTCAATTAAACAAATTTTCTATATGATTTGAGGAATGATACCCTAATATATGTATTGCTGTGTTGTAATACGTTTATGTAGTACAGAAGTTTCTATGTTGTTTCAGTACAAGTTGTTTTTTAAATTAATTTTATTATTCAATTAAAATGTTCCAATATCGTTATGGATTCAAGTGATTGATATTCAAAACTATCTAAAGGACCGATTAAAATTAATTGACAAGATGCAACAATACTAAAATCCTCTGAAGACAAATCTTGATTTGAAATTAACAAGTTTTCAACCTGTGACGATTGAATAAAATTCTTTCATAGAAGTTTTCAATAGAAAAATAAAAATGATCAACCCAGGTGAAACAATCCGATAGTTTCCTTGCGCCTTCCGAAGANGCTGTGCAAATGTATTGATTGATTCTGTAAATTGATCATACAAATTTTAATCGAGTTTTATACATTATGATTTACTTCTGTACAGAATACAAACAGGAAAAGAAAATTTTTTCTACTGATCGTTAAACTCAGGATAAGAAGACAACCTAGCTTCACAAATTTTAAAATAAAAACTTCTTTTCACTAGAAACAACAATAAAGCAAGCAGTCCGCTATAAGACAATTATTTTCGACTTTTGTATGATCTGCCGCAGTAGCGTATGAAGCATTGATCGTAAAGTTGAGGTCAACGAAGAATTCCATATCTGATAGTCATAATTGTCCAGCTAGACAAATAAAATAGGGTCTTATATCTGTTTGTAAATTGGAGATCCTATGTGATTGATGGTGTTTTCAAGATCTTCACTGATTTCTATGACATTCGTTTGTACACAGAAAGATCTGTTCAATTGAAATAAAGTTTTAATTCTGTTAACAAGAAAAAGAGAAATAGATATTCTTTTTCTGAATTATTTTTTGGTGCATCTATTTAAATATTAATAAGTTGATGTTAATAACTGGCGTCAGCCTGATGCTTGTTTTACATGAATAATATTTCTTACTGTTTAATCACCACTACATCAAAATAGATTTCATTCATTTGGATGATTTTGTTCCTTATATTGCTAATCTGAGTGGTAGTAGAATTTGAACAGAAGAGAAAAAAATGTTATACTACTAGGTAACTTTCTTGAAAGCGAATAAAGACAAAAGAAGAAACACACGCACTTTCGATTAACTTCTTTTTACTATTACCCATGCATCATCGTTTTCACCGTCAGAGACTCGCTCGACGAGAAAATGTCGTAGGGAAAGTAAAAATGCACAGAGAGAGAATGATACTGTTTGATGCCATAAGATAAAGATGCAACAAAAAAAATAAGACGGGAGAAAAATATAAAAATAAAATAAAACTGAAGAACTCCAACTTTTCGAATTGCGAAAAAAAGTATGTCTTTAACTGCCTATGAAGAGTATGCTTATTCATCGACTGATTAAATTTTGCTGTAACTGTGCCTGCAATATATTGGTATGCGTCTACTTATTTTTGTACTCTTGCTACAATTATCGAGCAACCAATTGATTTCAAGAAGTAAACAATAAAAAGCTCCTTTAAAAAAGATTATTAATTAGTTTTATGAAAGAATCTTTCCTCCTTTGTTATAATTTGTGTTGGAATAAGTCTAATTGGTATTTTATTTATTTCATAGTATACAGAACACTTAATGGTTACTTGTATTACAACTAATTTCGGTATTCATTGGTTTCTTCATAATGAAATCTATAACTGTATTCTTTTGCATTTTAGTTTTATTGCCTGTATAGTTTTTGGTCAATTATGCTAACGACAAAATTTATATTAAAGTTAGTTCACTAATAAATATATTGGATTTTCATTTGAATCTATATCGATACATGTGACTTTTAGTACTGTGCATTAATAATTTGAAACTTCGTAATTTATTTGATTGTAAAAAAGTTTAAAATAGACAGAAAAAAGTGAACATTTAGAAATGATTTTCTGGAGAATATAATTCGTCTCGTCTTCTTCTTCGACAACTAAGTCCTCTACAAAATGATAAAACCATTGATATAAATCCCATTAGAAAACCACCTGAGGCACCAATTGCTAACCACATTGGCCATCTGAATATTGACGTTTCAGCTTTTTGACCAAGTGACAGAATTTCTGCTATGAGTAAAATCCAAATGGCTACTGATGTGCAAACTAAAATGAACACGAACGTTTTATTGAAAAGATTCAATCCGTTTACTTGACTTACAAGTAACAAATAATAAAATGCAAATAGTTGATAAAAAACATTGTGTAATTGAATCTCTTTTACGACGATTGAAATTAATTCCAGATAGCCATAAAACAATAAGACTAAGTCCAGCACAACTAATAGCAAGTGCTGCCGATGCAATACCAAGTTCTGTAATAAATTATTGCTGATATGAAATAGAACAATATTGAATTATGACTTACTATATTTCCATGTCTCCTTTTGAATATTTACTGGGTCTACATCAATTACTGATGTGCACTGTATTAATTCATAAATACTAGTCTTTGAAAGTAATTCACATACATAAAAAATACCCCGTTGAACATTAGTATTATCTGATGACGTGGTTAATTGAAATGCTATCCAATTTGGAGATAGAATAGCAACAAGAAATGCAAAACTGGCTGCTACATGCCATCCGAAACCGATAAGAAAAAACATGATTTAATGAAGTTTATCTGCAAAAAAAGCACGACAACTTCTTGCCTTTTACTGCTATGAAATAATGCAAAAAAATCTGTAGAAAAAAACTTCTTTTTATTTCTCTCATATGAAAGAAAAATGGCAGGCAAAAATGCTCAACGCTTCTCGTCTTTTTCTCGTCGTTCTTCATATTCGACTACTTTATATAGATATGCCTATGCAAAAGCGAGAAGGTTTTGTAATCACATTTTGTGATCAGAATTATTATAGAAGTGGTATGGAACTCTAGTTTGATGATCAATCTTCATTGGTGTTTATTGAACTACTCTGGATCACGTTCAATGAATCAACTCTTTTCTTTCTTNCATGTACACATACTACTTCAAGCTCCTAAAAGAAAGAAAAAGGTAGCCATAAGACTTCAACAATTATTTTGGAGAATAAAAAAAAGGAATGAGTGATTGGATAAAGAAGGAGAGAAAAAAGAAAATGAAAGAATACGCAAATTATGAGAAATTGAGAAAATGAAAAAAAGCAACGAAAAAACGATAGAGATGATAAAATTTTTGTTTACAATGTTCCTATAGATTCGAATGAAAAGCATGTTTTGAGATTGATAAATAATTCTTCAATATATGTTCTACGTAATTCAAAATGAATCAATGGACAATCAAGCGAAAGGAAATTGTCTTTTACACCAGTAGAACTGTTCGATCATACTTTTCTTTTTGCTGCAAATAAAATATTCAAGTATTTTGTTTTGTAGCAACAGTGAAAATTTCTTCATGATTTATTTACAACAATTAATTTTGCGACGGACAAAAAAAAGTAATAAGATTTAGATTTTAACCTAAAGAAAAACGTGAATCTGTTTTCAAGAATACATTTCAAGATCAAAAGGCGTTTGAGCAGAGGAAAAAATATTTAAAAGCTATGCTGCGCCTAGATTAGATCTGATTAGTTTCTTTTGTGATTTCATTAATAAAAAAATTTATCAAATTGGATAAAATTCTAAACAGGATTTTCAGATATCCAATTGATACCTGTAGAAAATAAAACTATTTTAATCACAATAATTTCCTTTACACTCTTTTGAATGCAATAGAAACTTACTTGCGTTAAATATCGCTGAGTAGCAAGCCGATCGTTTGTATGTTCGTCCAATAGAAAGACAGGTGCAGCACCTTAATGAAATTCTCAGAATAACTGCTGGAATCAGTTCGACCAAATGTTATCGAGGTCGAGGAACTCGAATCCGGTATTATTTTTTAGCTGTTTTTTACATGGATCCTTTTTTGGTAAAAGAATATATTTTTTCTAAAAAGTTATTCTTGGTGAAAAGATTTGTGTTGAGGTTGTCGTAGTCTGCTGTTATTTCTCAAAGCATCTCATGAAACGGTGATTGTTAATGATTGCTATTATCTAGGCGGAGTCTTAGTAATAGGTGTTTAACAGTTATTTTTATGGGAACTAAATTTGAACTATTTTCACTGAGTCAGTACAGTTGCATAGTTTTATGCGTTTTGCAAATTATGTTGTATGACTTGGAAACAGGTTGGAGAAGCTTGAAGTTTTACTGGACTTTGGATACACATAGTAGTGAATGAGAATCTGAAATAAGGAAAAATGTGTTTGCGTTTTTTCTTAAACTGATTGTTTTAATACTTAGTGTTCCGTATGTGGGATATCCTCGGTGGAATGAGGGGAAGGTTAGTACAGTTTGAGAATGGACTGTGGAAATAAGTCGGTGGCAGAAGTTTGTGTAGTGAAACTCTAATTTCAGTGGCAGTCAACGACGCAGGTTTGTGAAAGTAGGTGCGTTCTCGTTCCCCGCGTTAATGAGTATATTCAATACGCAGGATGATTTCCATTTTGTGAGTTGTAGATGTGGTAGGAAGAATTAGCTTATGTCGTATTAGAGATATGTTGGCGAAATCTTTTAGTTCTTTTGATAAATTATCTGATAGACGATTCGAAATAAAGAACAAAAACAATGATAAAGTTGAAATTAAAAAGTGATAAATGATTAATGTTTTATGGTGCAGATATTCTAACCACATAAGAGTAACAATACAATAAGATTAGTCTACGTAGTAGTAGGAAACTGTTTTCGAGTATTTATTGTAATCTTGTTTAATCTGTTAAGTTCTTCCATTTGTGCTGCAGTTGGTTTCACTTGTAGAGATGAGAAATTAAACGGACGCACAATCAGGAGATCATCCTGTCGTTTAACACGAGATAATGGAAAATAAACTGATGCCAGTTCGACGGGACCAGGAGGCGTAACAAGATCAACGAAGATTTTTCTCAATGTCTGACCATGGCTTTTATGTGTTGTTATACTATAGGCGGGTATTAATGGAAGAGCTTTACGCTTGATCACAATTTTCGTTGCTCGTTTTACTACCTTTGCAGCTTTTGAAACAATTTCGGTAAGTAGGTCCTTGATATTGAATGTAAAAGTTTGTTCAGTAAGAGAGATCGGAATTATTTTTTTCTCAAGATCTTTCAGTCCGGAAGCGAGCTTGCAGCTCGAAAACTCAATCAAAGCGTATTTTGGCCGTGTCAGAAATTTAGTATGCTTCGGAAAAACGGTCACGTCGAATTGAACATCTTCACAAAATTCATCATATACGAGCTGACGAAATATTCCACGTGTACCATTAGAGAGCCCGAGCTCGGTCGCAATATTTTCCGTCAGCAAAACGGGCATACCCGGCACAAGTGGTAAGTAACCTGGAAGATGTTCTGTTTTATTGTCGGGCAGTTCGAGAATTGCTTTGCGCAATCTTGAATCA
>OENM01000123.1:124588-147408 GCA_900239745.1 Rotaria magnacalcarata | reverse complement strand
GAAGGGTCGCCGCGTTTTCTACGACCTTCTCTTGAAAAGTTACAAGTATCACGAAAACCGAAAAAAGACGGTTTTTCGGCTATTTTTCGTGGTTTTCTGATAAATTTTAATTTTTTTCTCTTTTACGATGCTTGCAACGTTTCAAAGGAAGGTCGTAGAAAACGCGGCGACCCTTCATTTTGATCAGCATGCTGTGCTCTTTAAGATGGCAATGTTAAAAAAATACGTCCAACAAAGTTTTCTGAGACTTGAAAATTGCCATGTCCGGTTTTTTAGAAACCTGGTCATCATAGTTCATCTATGAAATCGTGGTATATGATGAATTTGATAGAGCACCTCATTAGCTAATCAAATTACTATTTGAATTTGCGCTAGGTGCTTCGCGTAATAGAAAAAAATCAAAGATACGTTGTTCTTAAACTTTTTGCCACCACTTTACACCGTTTTCCGATGAATAGTATCGATGATTTCGAGAGGAATGACGTAAATTACGAGCACGAGAACGTCTTGAATATAATATTTTAAACAATATGATTATGATTATTAGTGCAATTGAAACAATAGGAAGGACAGTGGCCAAAAGGATAGTTAGTGTTATTGTCTGTGGCGGAGCCAGGATTTATGGCTAGCGGGGGGGGGGAGACTGAGCCCTTCAGCCCCCTGGCTCCACCACTGGTAGTACACTTTGCATAAAAGTATGTATTTTTTTTAAATCTCGCTAGAGGGGCTCAGCCCCCAGCCCCCGGCTCCGCCACTGGTTATTGTTACCATCAACATGTGCGGCATTCACAATCGTAGTCAGATCAATCTAAAAACAAAATGAAACTTGATTGAGTTCAACAGTTTTTCTTATTGATCTTTTAGATTATTTAAATTAATCTATTAATATATTTTGTTATGATTTAATAAAACGAATAAGGTTGTATTTATTTTGTATAAAAATGTTCTTCTAACGGAAATAGTATTAGCGGTAATCAAGATAGTAGCAATAGTTTTCTCTGATTCAAAGTCTTGCTTTTAAATACTATTCTTATATTTTATATTACCATCGACAGATCAATATTTGTCATTATAGAAGTTAGTGAACTAATAAACGAAACGAATTCAAGAAACAAGGCAACGGAAGTGAAAGTTCTTACCCAGTGTTAGTGGTTTCATCCTCTGTGAATACTAGAGTCATAGTGTTATTCTTGAAATGAATATTATATTTAGCACTGGTCTTACACTGATCACCTACTATTATCGTTGTAATAATCAAGCTTGTTGCAGTATTTGATACTACTGTTGAGTCGACTAGCTCAGATGCTGCTCTTGTCACTCCTGTCGACAATGTTTCTACAATACTTGATCCTGTTGTTTCGGCTACCTCCAATGCTGTTATTGCTGCTTCACTCGGTGAGGTTTCTACAGTACTTGGTTCTGTTATCTCAGCCAGCTCAAGTAATGTTGTTATGGCTTCGGTTGACAAATTTATTGTAGTGCTTTGAATTAGCAGTGATGTTAATGCTGTTGGATTGTCAGTTATATGTTGATCATCTAGGCGAATCATAATTGAAGAATAATCGCTCCTTGATCAATTATATTGAATTTGATTGCAAAGAAAAATATCGAAAGAAAAATTGAGGATGCAAGCGAGTGTGCGAACGTGAGATTAGCCTTTGTAGCAAAAATACATGTCCCAAGTGTAGTTGCCTACTTTGTAGGGTAATTGACACACTTGTCCATCATTCGTTGGCTTTACTAGATAGAAAATCAATAGATAAAGAACATGATCATCGACGATTCTTATTCTTACAAGCTGATGTAACGCCAGATGTTGGATGATCTAATGGTTGATCAGTTAGGGCTGCAAAAGTTGAGATAAGTAAAACGGTTGTTGTGAAGCAGTTTTCATTTAATGTAGCATTGCCAAAATTGCATTCGTACAGTATTTGAGATTGAACATAAGATAGACAAATTAAAATTGAGAAGCTACTCAGCGAGTATCGATACATAACAATTTCTAGTTCTGTTAGAAGTTTCTATAAAAATAATTGAGTAAGAACTACACATATTTACTTCATAACTCTAGAAAAAAGGAATTTCTTCAGTTATCATCACGCCATTTATCATAACTCAAAATACGAAATAATGATTCATATGCTTTATCTGAAGACGAGTGCAGAATTTCATTTTTTTGCTTTCCTCATCGTGATGGCGGTGCCAACATAACAGTAGATCAATCTTTATTAAAATCAGACAGAACTAATATTCAACATTTCCATTAGATGTTGATCAATGGGCTAATTCTATCTGCTCTTTTTAATAAAATAATTAATATTGATGAGTGAACTAATTACCGGTATAAGATTTCTTCTTTTGCATATTTACTCAGACATTATTGAAAATATAAGCACTTTCTTTTATCATCAACAAAAGCTTTTTGCCTTGTAGATAATTTATAATAAATTTTTATATTTATAAAAAGTTATTTCTAGTATTATATTGTATACAAGTCAAATTTTGATAAAAGCTAGTATTTAAACAACATTAGTTGATTCGTTCGAACAAAAGGCAAAAGCACAAATAATCGATGGTATTACTATAATGTCATGTAAAGCTTTACGATAGATTAAATTTGAAAACGTTGTTAGCCAGGACTTTTCGTGAAAATAGAAAGATTCTATTCTTGTACTTTGTTGCTTCTTAAATCCATCGACAATCAAACCGTCTGATGTCAACATTCGTTTATTAATTACTAGTTCGGTAAAACAGATTTTTTAATTAGAGGAAAAGCGTAAATTGTAAACATGAACATGATTAAAAAGAAGTCATAGAATGAAAAGAAATGAAGGTAAGGGAAAGAAATGTTCGCCGTCGTTAACGAATAAACTCAGTAATAAAGGAGTTCGAACATTGATATAAATTATTTGAACTGCTTTTAAGCTCGTAAATTGAATATTATTCAATCGAATATTTGAATTCAAAACTTTTTTCATTGAAATTTTACATTTTACAACACAACTTAAAATTCATTTTTAAATACACAAATTGAATTCCATATAATTAGTATATAAGAATACAGAATATGTCTATGGATTATCAAGATCAAGGTTACTATCAAGGAAAATCTCTTTTGTTTATAAATCAGATTCATTTCCATCGTAAATTGTTACCATGCCGATTTGAAAGTGATAAGTAAACTATTTACTCGTTGACTATTGGTAAACAGATACTAAAGTTCTTAAATGTTAAACATCTCATTTATGGTTACTATATACCGCGTGTATCATGTGATCTTATACGTACATATCTGTACTGAAGAAACGAATAGAAAATAGTGTTCAATACTGAATAGTGCATGATACATACGTAAACTGTTGCATGCAACTGTGTTTTTTTTTTGTTTTCAACTGATATCACAGATATTCTATTTTCAATTAGAATCTCACATTAATATGCATGACTGATGAACATGAGAAGCGTTTTCGAGATAGCGATACGTTTGATGAGTTATAAATTCAATATTCAAAGTTAGATATCTTCGAGAGATACTAGCTTTTGCTACACAATAGCAGTCAACCCAAAAAAGAAATCCATTTAATATTCTTAGGAGGAATCATTTTTTAAAGTAATTGTAGTTTCGAACTATTCAATATTAAAGAATTATTGCAAGATTTTTTTATTGGTTTATTTCATAAAATAATTATAGATTGACAATCAGTGAAGAAAATTTTGAGACTCTCAATAACAGAAAAGAACAGAAATTTATGAATGAGAGTTTAAGGTTGACACAAAAAAAATATGATGGGTCCTATTTCACTTAGTTCAAAGCGACCGTAAAATGCATTTCATACTGAAATGTAATTTAATCCACTTTATTGTACCCATGCATCTTCTATCGTTAGTTTTTTCCCTTGAATGCAGAAATCGAGAAGAACAGTTCTGATTGTAAGCTAAGGATCTATTAGAAACGTTGTATAATGAGATGTGATCTGTTTGAACAGTTTCTCAAATCGTAGCTGAACTCTAAGAATAGGACAATAAATTTTCATTGACGTACAGGAATGAGTTATTATCATTCGTTGTAGTAACATAGAAGTAGTGCAGGTAACTATTCTACGTCAATCTATCCGTGACATTTCTAACTACGTAGTTTTGAGCTTGCTGATTTTTAGTATCTGTATTTTTTGGAAGACAAGTATTTAAGAAAAAGTAGTGGTGCCTTATCAAGTAATTTGTAATAAATTTATTATTAGTTACCAGGTGGTGAGATAATGGAAAATACTTAAGTTTGGTTCTTTCGTCAGTGAGTAGTCATTACAGGAAAATCAAGAGTTCCGAGAAAGTTTATCGAAGATTCTTGTGATCGAAGAATTCACCTTTGTAATCGAGTTTCAAGCCATAAAAACCTATGATCCAACTTGGTAAGAGGTTCCTTTTGTAGATTTAAGGTATGTTGAACACTGAATATGCGAAAGTTTTATGATTGCTTCTTGATTCGCACCAAGATGCTAGATGAATAATGGATAATTGAGAAATATTTCAAAATTCATAAATTTATCTTAAATTATGGCATAGATTTTTATATAGCTTACCAAACAACTAGACACTGTTATATATCAAAGAATAAGTTTAAAATACTTTATCAAGTAGAAATTAAAGTTTCTTCATAATCTATATTATCGATCCAAAATGCACAATGTATTCACTTGTTGTATTTTTTCGATTTAAAAATAATTACTATTATAAGAAATGTCTATAAGATTATTCGAAAATACGAATAGAAAAAAATGATCATGAAAATATATTTGCGAAATGTCAATTTGTGAAAATTAGCAGCCTACTCTAAATAACATTGAAGACATTAAACCATCATTTTATTTTTCATTGGATCGGCTTCAACGATCAGTGAAAGTTCAGTGTTTTGATCTTTTTCCATAACATGTTGAGCAGCACTACCAAATATACTACCTGCTTTCGAAGCTATTCTTTTTTTTTCAAATAAAGATAGCAATTTCTACTGCAATGCATATAACACGTAGTAACGTAGCAAGAACAATAGTAAGTGGCTTATTTGAGGAGCCAACATTATTCTTGTTATTACCAAATGTTGTTGCATTCATGATTAAAGTTGTGGAAGAACGAGTAGCTGTTGTTGTTATTATCAGATCAGTTGATTCTCTTGAAGTATTAGTTGATATTTTAGTTGGTACAGCTATGGTTATTTTAGATGAAGTGACAGATACGAGTGAAGTATGATTTGTTGCAACTAATGAAAATGTTTTTGTGATGGTGAGCTTGATTGTAGTTTCAGATGTTCTTGGAACTTCTATTGATGTTATTTCTTGCGGCGTACTGAATACTATGATATCACTTGTCTCTTCAGTTGGTTGTGTAGTTTTTACCTTCTCAGTCGTTTCTGTTACCATGGATGTATCTATACTCATCATTGTTGTAGCAGATGACTGAAGAAAGCGACAACACATTTTCGATATTTGCCATACAATAGAAATCATTTCGTTGATATGTTTATTGTTTACTAAGTAAATATGTATATTAGATCGATATTTACAACACTACTTCACTATTCTATACAGCCGTATGTATTTAACATAGTACGTTACCGTTGTCCATATAGCACTAGTAGTTAAATCCAAGATTGTCAATGTTCTACTATAGAGAATTTTTAAGAAAAATAATTTGTCTATTCCTACATATAAAAATTTACCTAAAAGTACTTTCGATAGCAGGTAGTGTTGTTGCAGACGTTTTCTTCACGAAAATGAAAGCATTTATTATTTGATTGAATTTGTTAAAATAATTCTGCTAATATAATCTTACCTCTGATACAGTTTCAGAACTGATTTCTTTTGATGTTGTTGGACTCATCTGAGAATAGTCATATTATTATAAAGTGTCTCAGAAATCAAAACATTGCTTGCTACTCTTGATTGGCCATGTGTTGTAATGATTGCTGTAGAACTATTTGTTTGTTTTGTGCTATAAAATGTTAGAAAAAGACAAGAAAACTAAAGTTTAGACAAAGATGAGTCCTTCAATGTTACCTTGCTATGATTGGGACTACAGTTATAATAGATGCAGTTGATAAAGTTGTTAGTCCTGTTGTTAATTTTATGGTCGATGAATTTATTGATTCAGTTGCAGTAGTTGTAGAGGTGCCGGTAACTGTTGAGGTTCTTGCTGTAGTTGAAGTTTTTTTAGTTGTAGAAGTTGTTGATGTTCTTAAGTGTTGTTGTTTTTCTTGTTGTTGTTGTCATTGTTGCGATAGCTAGATTTTAATTATTAAAAAAATCATTATCTAACGAAATAATTCATTTACCACAACTGCCTTGTAATATCGAAATTTCGTCAACCGCAATGTACGATTCAGATAAAATTGCTTCTGTTGTTCTTTCAAAATCAAAATATCTACAAAAAACTTTCTTTTTCAATATCCATCTATCTAAATATTATTACTTTATATCCAGATTTTGTACTAGTGAATGTTACATTACGTTTAATCCATCCATTGATTGGACTATTTGCCACAGTATCAATAGTGTCACTTCTTCCAGATGTTTCTTCGTTGCGTACTGTAATTTTGTCTACTGTTCCAGGTAGAATTGACATGTAGTAGTAGTCGTAATAGAGAAGACATTGTTGATTAATTCCTATGATGCCATTTTGAGGAGTATTTAGAACATGAGTACCTTTATAATTGTTTGCCAGGATTGCAATATGACCAAATTGACCTAAAATATTTATTGATACATGAAAACAAAACGAAACAATAAAATTAATGTGAACTAAGTTAACCTGATAAGCAAGCAGTCCGTGTATTGGTTTGTGTTGGGCAATAGCCCTCATTACAAAAAAAGCATATCCCAGATACTCTATATGGTAATTTACAATTTAGTCCATTGACTGTTGGTTTCACTATATAATGAGAATAAAATATAATGGAAGAATGAACATAATATTTAGATGATAGATTTTCTTGCGGTTCGGTGTAACATCTGATAAAGGTGCGATGGGTGCTTTATTAGTAGCTTTCTTTATAGTTTTTCCAACGGCCATGATTCTAGTAAAACAACTATTCACTATTGTAACATTGTCAAAGTTATATTGAAAAAATACTTGTGTTTGAATATATGCAATGCAAAGGTAGACTGAGTAGAATTCATAGAAATGAGAATCTTTCTAACTTATTGATAAATGAAATTCTTACGAAAACAAAGTAAAGTCATTAATTATTTCATCGTTTCTAGTATCTGGAAAAACAATTTTAATTTAAGAATTTTCTCAACACCTATCTATGATATGCCATGCAGAGAGTGATCACGAACAGATCTTATCTTGCATCAACAGGAAAAAAGTTCTGTTTTTGTTTTTTTATCCGAACGTAATAAGCAAGAATTGAAGTCATCTGCAGCGTATTGTTATAATTTTTATCAATGTACACTCTTCGTCATTTTGTCTTTGAAGTTATTTTCATGATTGTTGCTTGCATAATGCAAGGACAACGCTAATATGAATACATTGTATTTTGTAATCCATCCGTGAATTACATAAAATTTGACAGAAGATGACATATAAAACGAACGAAAATGTTTACATTTTATCAATAACTTTTGTGTAAATTCTCATAGCTTACAACTTATTAAATTCAGCTTTAATAATTGAAACAGAATATAAGCCTAGAAAAACGAATATTCTGAGAAAGTAGTATGAATGAGATACTATAGAACTAAACATGACTAATAATAATGTGTTTTTTTTTCCCATGAACCAAAAGCATTTGCTGTGAAATTATTTTTATGATATAAGAGTAACAATTAAAATAGGACATCATCTATAAT
Source organism: Rotaria magnacalcarata (assembly GCA_900239745.1). Lineage (NCBI taxonomy): Eukaryota > Metazoa > Rotifera > Eurotatoria > Philodinida > Philodinidae > Rotaria > Rotaria magnacalcarata. The sequence continues at coordinate 139,567 of OENM01000123.1, read as the reverse complement.
AATCATCGAACGTATTTTTCTAAAGTAGTTTATTGACAATTGTTTTGCTAAAAATTTGATCTTTTCATATATTTTATATTTTGGTTTTCAAGTAAATCATTTCGTTTGTAGCCACTGCTAACATTGAAATATTTTCGCAAAAACATTTTATGTCACAATGAAAAAATAATATACCAATGAGAAATCGTTCGAACTCTATAATTTTCAGCAGATACAAAAATAAAATCTATCAAATAATTAGTCGTATCAATTGATAATGAGTGATCTAGTCACGAAAATGATTCTATCTTGGTTTATAATATATCTGTCGACATTTTAATGAAATAAGCACAGAAAAAATCTAGAAACTTATTTGTAAATTATCATCAATTAGTTTAGTACATCGGTGCATAAAACAACTAGCCGAAGAAGTTTTCTTTCATTAGTTTGAGAGTACAAGCATCCTTGAATGATTCACCATATTTTGAATTCATGAATCGCTGACGCTTCGTATTAGACAAATCGATTGATAACTATGATATAAGTTTAATACTAATTATAATAGCTACAATCAAAATAACAATTCACAACGTTTTTACTGATTGATCTTATAATATTTGTTCATTTGACATTCTGTTGATGAATCACTGCATGTCTAAATAAAAAGAAATTGATAATGAAATATTTATTTTTATTTAATCTATTTCTCCCTTTTACATAAAAGATGTAATAAGATGGTTAGTGTCTCAATCGAAATTTAAGTAAACATTTTCTCTCATAGAAATCCGTTTGAAAACTAAATGTTAATTTAATATTTTACATCTTGTTTTTCTCTTCACTGATCGCATATGTAAGCAATTCAACAATGTATTTCGAAATGAACAGATTCAAGATTATTATTTTATTTTCGTCATTGACAATTTTAAGTAGAAGCATGAAGTCCTTGGTTATTTTCAAATGTAGCTTAATATCAAAAAATATTTTTTTCAATAAAGTTTCTCGAAGACAATAAATTTTTCACCGATTTTTCTAGTGAAGAAATACTTCTACCAAATTTTAAGCAGTACCTTTATGCTGACAAAACATTCGATTGTTGACGTATAAGAAACAGAATGTCAAATGAGTATGACTTTTTTGATATAATTCGTACCCAATTTTTATATTTGCTTGCTGGTATACAGTACTACTCTTCAATATTTATTTTAGAAAAATAACTAAGATTAAAATCACAATAAATATAAATCGGCATTCATTCTTTGACGTGCAACAATATTTTATCTAATATTTCAAATCATCATTTGAATATTTATTTAATTGATATAAGCATTTATTTTCTCAGTAAATAAAAATATTCGAAAATATTTAGTATCATTAATTCTGTATTGTGTATATATTTATATTTTTCATTCGTTGCTCTTTCCCAACACATTCATAATATACACGAAAGAAGAAGAAAAAAGAACATAACCGATGAAAACAAAGTAAAAATGCAAGAAAAAATATATAATGATGTTCTACAGACAGGACCGGTAAATATGTATAATCAAAAAAATAGTTTAAAATTAATATTTTTTTTTAAATAAAAACATTGAAATATAAGTACATCAACAGAATCGTTTTTTTTTTGAATATCATTTTGTTTTGTTTCGAATAGAAAACGAGCGTAAGACCGGTCAAAAATGAATATTTATTCATTCTCACTGTACTTAAAATGGACGGATAATGGAAAAGAAAAGATATCACACTATGAATAAATCAAATATTTATCGATTATTAACAGGTGTAACACTTCCACAGGCTGAATCATCACGTGATGATGGAGTCGGTGTTGGAGTATTATTAGCCATATTTGCTTGTTCAACAAATCTTGCATACATCATTTGAGCTATATGATTAACTTCAGTTATATCTGGTCGTTGTTCAGGATCTAATACAAGGCATCTTGCAACAAGATGGCGAAGCTTTAAAAAGAGAAGTATTTTCGTTTAAAATCAAATAGAACAAAAATGAAATACTAACTTCGTGTGAAAATATACTTGCTGGTAATGGTGCGTAGTCCAGTACTAAGATTTTCGCACGTAATGAGACGAGATTCAGATTTTCACCGAAAAATGGAGAACGAAGTGCTGCCATCTAAAAAGTAGACGATAAAAAAATTTCTTATAAAGAAATAAAATAGTATTTACTTCGTATAAAATGCAGCCAAGCGACCAAATATCCGATCGAAAATCATAACCAATAATATGCTCTTGAATACGTTCTGGTGACATATAATATCTAGTATTGATTTCTACATAATTATTTGGAATATTAATTATTCAGAAATACTTACGGCGTTCCAACCATCGAGTAAACTGAAGTAGTTTTTGAACCAAAGAAACGACCTTTAAAATATTCATGTAAAATGATATCTAAAACTAATCAATCGGAGGAACTAAACTGACCTAATCCAAGATCGCCAAGTCGAACAGCACCCTCAGCACTAATAAAAATATTTGCTGGTTTAATATCTATTATTTAAAAAACAAAAAAATATTCATAAAATACAGAAAAAATTAAGCAAGTTTCTTGTTATATATACCTCGATGCATAATTCTTTTTGAATGCATATGTTCAAGACCACTACAGATTTGTCGAAAAAATTTCCATATTGTCTTTTCTGTCATTCTTTTATTTGTTTTAACAAAATGCTTTATCATTTGAGCTAAATCACCAGCACTAGCTAATTCCTAAATTAATATCAATGAAGAGAATATTTTATCTTAATGTAAAACTAATTAAAAATCCTACCAAAACAATATATAAATCATTATCTTCGACAAAATGAGATATGTATTTAATTACATTCGGATGATTAAGTTGCTAAAATAAATTGCAAATGATTTTGCTATTTTTTTTCTCCTTTAAATTAGATAAATTCATACTTGAAGTAAACTTATTTCACGTTTACAATCTTCAATAGCTTTGGCATCAGCCATTTGACTTAACTGTGAAGAACAAAATAAAAACATTTTCTAATTATCATTGTTTTTGAATAGTCTTACTTCAACTTTTTTCAACGCAACATAAGAATTAGTAAAACGATTTCGAGCAGAAAAGACAGTAGAAAAATGACCTTTACCAAGATATTTAATAACCTCAAAATTTTTCAATGCTCCATATGACGTGGATATGCTGTGTGCTGATACAGGTCCAATAACATTTTGTTGGATACTCATATCTTAAAGAAAAGAGAAAAAGAATATACGAAAAATTCATCCAATATATTCAATAAAATAATTTTTTTTTCTTTTCACTTTTATTTATTTATACATTGAGAAAAAAAAGAATAGAAATTTCTTTAAGGTTTATACCAAATCTGCTCCATAATCTATTGTATTTCAGCAGTAGAGTTAAGAATAAATCGAACGACCAGAGCAAATACAGCTAATAATGCAAGAATCATTAGATTTCCAATAAGATTATTAAACCAGGATGCTGATGATGAATCACTATTTGATGTTGATGAAATAATAGGTTGCTTTTGATTATTAATATTAGAACTAGAATTAGAATTTATTGTTGACAATTCAGCAGTTCGCTCTTCTAAAGTCTTTTTGATTTCATTCGTTATATCAGGAAATAATTCACAAAATATTGGATCTTGAATATTAAACGATAATGAATCGTATGCAAATTTACGTTTTTGTGCATATGTACTTTCTATGCTACCGAATGTGGCACTGGTATCGCACATAAAACTTAGAAAACCATTTAGTATTGATGATATTGACCTTAAATATAAATATATATATAATATAATATAATATTTATTGTTTCTTTTAATGACAAAATAGAATTTACCAAGATGGATTCCATGAATCAGGATGAAATGATGTTATTGTTAAACATAAACTTGCATTAGTTTTAAATCTACCATTAGGAGTTAAAATATATATACCTAGAAAACAGATTAACATTGAAACTTATAAATATGATATATAAAAAAATCCTACTAGGTGGTTTATAAGGATATTCAACCGGGAAAACAATTTTTCCTTGATATATTCCACCCTCATAAGGTGTATCGACTGGTCCACGTACAACATAACGCCATTCTAATAGATTCGACGATAGTGGTTGAGCCGTTAAATATGGTATTGGATCTTTAGCTAAACGACGATATTCAGCTTGAAGACGTTGAAATGCTGAGTTTGATTTCATTGACATTGTAACAGTTATATATGTATCAAAACGGAAGTGATGTACTAAAATTTGATAAGACAGTTAAATAGATATAAATTAAGCGGAGGAGTTTTGCTGTTCGCCTACTGTTGTTTCCTACGCCTTTTTTCTGCAACTAATCATTGGACCATGTTTTATTTAATATGTCGCCATTAGAAAATTATTTTATCCTCACAAATATATAAGTTAGATGCAACCATCAGAGGTCGCACCGATTCAAACGCTGGTTTCGTTTGGAAAATATTGATATTTATATTATTAAATCGGTAGCATTTCAAAAAGCACTTCCTCTACTCTACTATCAATGATAGAAAAATCAGAGATGGTTATTCAAATAGAACTTTACCATTATAGTGGATGATTTGCTTATCAAAACAAAGGCTGGCCACATATTCTGAGATTAAATTTTCCTAATAAGTCTAGTTTATTCGTGGTTAAATAGTACATATTACGATCACAAAGTATAGTTAATCCTTTCGGAATCTGACACATGATTATCTAGTTTAATTTCCAACTCATTTTGACATTATTCTTGTAAAACTATTTTATAACTTTTATGGAGAAAATGATTATTCTCCTTTTTGAAGGCAACAATCATTTTAAATATTTCAATGAAGAAACTTTCAACAGTCTCTTCTTGTTAAGATTACATTAATATAAAATTACCTATGGCAATTTACTGAAATCTAGACTCACCATTCTATGTTTTGATTTTGAAAATCAATAATGTCACATTTTTATGTTGAGATCATATGAATTTTTTGCCAGTAAATTCCCAGGTCGATCGTTCCGGCCACTGGATACTGCAGGAACCTGCAGGAAAGAGCCCGAAAAATCTCCGGTTCCCACAGGAAAACACCGGAAATCAACGGAACGTGGAAGCAGTATTCCGGCCGGAAATTTTTCGGACATTTTCCGGATGACTTCCGGCCAGTTCCTGTCGGAAAGAACAGGAATTCGCCGGAAAAAAGTTCGAAAATTTTCCGGCGGGAATACTGCTTCCACGTTCCGTTGATTTCCGGTGTTTTCCTGTGGGAACCGGTCCGTACTCTTCGACCTGGGTTAACTAAAACAAAGAGATCTTCTTTTGATGATAAAAACAGAAATATTGGAAATTATTCCAAAAATGCACATTGAAGTGACAGATAAAATTCGAAAATATATAATAAATTTGATACAATTATCAAAACGTTAACCGGAAGAAAATAGTCTTCGACAAATAAATTTACTTCCGATTTCAAGTAAATGTAGCAGTAGCAGTCACGACTAGCTACATAATATTTTATCGTTTGAAATAGCCGATCACAGAGCTGCAACCCGCCAAAATAAACAGCCGGTACAGTCGAGTTCCTGATCTGCTGCGACACCCTAATTGGTTTTAGTCTTTGCATGTTTTTGTTTTTTTTGATCGATAAAGTGGATCATGAAAATATGTTCTTTTCAATAATCGGATACTTTATCGTGACATTGAAATTTCTTTCTGTGAAAGATTTCACATGAGAACAGTGTATTGACTCGAAATACAACATAATATACTGCGTATTTTTGATGCAATCACTTTGTTAGCAGGTTAGATTATCAAAATAATATTAATCAATGTTTGACAGTATGATTCATCATAGATTTATCTGTAGTTTCCTATTATTTATAGTAAATACTTTTCAGAATTATAATATATACTATAGAGCAATTCTAATCATCTTTGCGTTTTAAATAGTTGATGTATTAAACTAATCAATCTGCGTAGATTTTGCAGTCTGATGAAGTTTTGTATCTTTTGTGCAAATCACTTATAGAATGAAGTGTTATGGAGATGAATCGCAAAAATTACGGTAGTTATGGAACCTTATTTCGAATGTTTTTATCATAGTACATAGAAAGTGAATACAGCTATGCGAGAATTTTAATTTGACTAATATCAGATTGCAAGAAAAGAAGAAAAATGATTCAATTCGTTCCGTTTTAGTTGAACTGCTGAGATTGTACGAATGCTAGTTAGAAAAAATCCACTTGATCCTAGTTCTGCATTTTTTTTTTTATAAATTGATTATCTTTAAACAAAACAGATTCTTTCTGACTTTTGTTTATTATTACCAATTTCAATTTTCTTTTATTTTCATTTCTCTTCAAATTTAAATAGCCTATTAACATAAAAGTATCCAAGTCAAAGCAAAATATTTTTCATCATATTGAATTTGTGAATGACACGTTCCATTGACTGGAATAAATTTAATTTGATCAATATTTTTCCAATCAAATTGAAACACTTTTGACTGATTAAATTGAAGAATGATTGTCTTTGAATATATTTCTTGTTTAACTCGTTGTCCAATAATATTTATTTGAAGATTATCATGCCAAGCAGCAGTTGCTTCAAAAGATATTAATGTAAATGTTTCATTACCAATATTTTTTGAACATATTTTCATAGAATTGCCTTTTCCGTTAAAAGCAACACATGTATGATTATGTGTATAAGCATTTTTCCACCCGCTAATAGCATGATTAGTTTTAACCCATTGTTCATGCATATACCAAACATTAATCCACTGTAAACCTTCGTAAAATTCAGGCAATACTCCAGAATCGATTTTATTTTCAATTTCGATAAGTTTATCAAATGTAATTAAGCGACTTGTTGGATTATAAACTAAATATATGAATAAATTGAATTTGACTAAATCGAAATTAAATTAGAATTCACCTGCTAATTGTAAAGTTTGTACATGATTTGTAAGAGTTTGCACATGTTCTTCAAATTGTTGATTCATAGTAATGAGTTGAGTAAGTACAGATCGTAATTGTTCATAATTGCATGTTGAAAGATGACTTTTAAGTTCATCACGTGTACCTGACCATGGACATTTAATATCAGATGCTGTGCAGGTAACAAGGATTTTTGGACAAAATTTTGTTATATGATCATTTAAATTTCCGCGTTGAATTCCACTTTGTTGACATTGAGAACATTTAACAAGAAGTTTATCAAGAATATTTAATATTAAACGAGTAGTTATTGGTGTTAAATCATCTGTTGATAAAGGTTCACGACATGTTGGACATGATAAACGATTTTGATTTAACCAATTTTGAATACAATCTTGACAATAACTATGGTCACATGGTGTTGTTACTGGCTGTTTAAATGGTCTACTACAAATAGAACATTTATAATTTTCATCTATAGATATCTCATCAACGTATTCATAATCAATATTTGTCATCTAGAAAACAAATTATTCCTCATAATTAAGATTTTACTTCCAAAATTTTCGTTAGACAAGAAAAATAATAAAAATCTTATTTTTTACTTAAATAATATAAAACGATATAAATTACCTTTTGGCCTCTTTTTTTGTTTTGTTAAATGTTGTGTTGTTCTTTTTCTTCCTTTCTTTTTCTTTCATTTTTCACAAGACATTCGCAAGACATGTGTAACATTTTGATGTTTTTATTTATGACTATATAAAAGAGAATTAAGAACAGAATCTCTCGAGTAATAAAGAATTTTTTGAAATAAGACTTTCTCAATTCGATAGAATCAATAAGAACTATACGAAATGCTAAAAAGATAGATACTCTTCGTTCTTCATTGTCGAAAAGTGTTCCATTCAATTAATTTTCTTATGATTATTACGATGCATCGAAGTAACTTGTATGTTAAAATTCTTTCAATGAAATTTTATCGAACAAAAAACGTCTTTATTAGCAAAATTTTCAGTATATAACAATGTTTCGAGATAGAAAAACTTATCAATCATTTGTTCAGATTTTCATCAAGTATTGAGAGACTTTTCTTAATCAAGAGTATTGCATTTCATTCTCTTATTAGTTATGCAATGACTGGATAAGAGATATAATGGGGCCGATGAGCCCAGTGGCGGATCTACCAGTTAGGCTATCCGGCCATCGCCATCCCCTTAAGAAACTTTTTTGATTTTCTCCAGCAGAAATGAAACAGAAAATAGTCGTTTTGTCTCAACTAGACTTGAAAAACCGTTTTTTGGTCAGGAGCGCCACCCTCTAACAGATTTTCTGGATCCGCCACTGGATGAGCCAATAATTCATCATCACTATTGCATGCCTAAATTCAATGTAGTCAATATAAAATTTATAGTTTATTATACGAAAATCTGGTTAAATTATCAATTTCTTTATAATTGGCACCTGTATGTATATCTTGCTATTGTACTTCTATCTGTATGATCTCTGTTTTTATTCGTTCTTTGTCGGCAATAGATTTAATTCTGAGTACGATGATTCTATTCTGTAATGAATGATTTAAATAATCTTCATAATTGAACTTTTTTTTTTAACTAAAATTTTTAATATATGGTATATATTTTCTGATGACTAGTGCCCTCTGCTAACTAGAAATTTTCATTTGACGACTTAGAAAAATCCTTCGAAAGTTTATTTCGATGATACCAATTGAATTAATTTTCATTGAGTTAAATTTCATCATCAATGGCTTTTGGTCGGGGTCATGCATCATTCACAATTGATGCGTTAAAATTAGCCAAAGATAGCTTGCCAGCTGATGTCAATGAACCACCACCTGTATTTCCGGTATTTATTCGTATATTAATCATATGAGAAAAGATCAATTTAATATTTTTGTAGTATTATTTTAAAAGGAATTAGTTAATACACCACATCCGTTAATTGAAAATCCAACTAATGATTATGATTATAAACTAAAACTTAAATTAAATTTTAATTCGAGTTTTCGAACTTTACATGATCCAACCAAAATTGATCATGAAAAAAATTTTATTTTAAATAAATGGAAAGAAGGTGAAATTTATTAATAGCCTAATTTGTATGTATAAGAAATAAATAATTTTTCTAGAATGGTCTATTCTACCTCGTGAATTAAAACAGGCATCTCGTATTAATATAAATTCATCAAAAATTAAACCAAATTTATCGAAAAAAAACATTCGCGCACAGAATAAAAAAACAAAAACTTTATTGAATATTGATCTTAGTACAGTATGTGAAACTTTCTTTTCTCATTTCAATGAATCAACATATCGATCGATTCATCTTTTAGTATGAAGAAAAACAAAGTGGAGATCAAGATGAAGATGATGAACCAGATGACGAAAAGAATGATGATAATATCGAAATCAATGAAAACGATGAAGATAATGAAGGAAAACCTAAAGGTTTTAATATTTATACTACGGGAAAACACGTTTTTCATATCTTCTGTTAACTATAGATATAGAAAAAAAGAAATTAACAGATAATGAAAATGAAATCGATGGTGAAATGCCAAATGAAGAAGACGAAGATATGGATGAAGACGAAGTATATCTAAATTAAAGCTAAATTTCTCGTGAAAGAATAAATATATTTTTCTTTAGGCAGCAGATTATTTTGATTCATATAATGACTCAGGTGATCGCGATGGCGATGATTTAGATGACGATGGTGGTGATGGTGGAGATTAGCTTTTGTTGTCGATTTTTTCCTGTTTGTTTAATAAAAAAAGGAAGTGCCAAGAGAATAATCTCTTCTCATGAATTTTTTGGACACATTATTTACTTCTAGATTCTTCTTTTTTTTTTTTGTTTTGTACTGTCCTATTATCTTTTATACATGTAATTATAAATGGCTACATTAAGAGAAAAAATCGATCGAATTATTGAAGATGGTAAGTTTATCAAAACAATTTTTCATACATTCTACGTTAGAATATCATATACACTTGAATATTACTTTTGATTTATGGTTTATAGAATTTTTGCTAAAATTTTCAGAAAATTATAAATAAATAATAATTGATCTTAGTTTAATTATCTGTTACTAAAATAGACGTTGTATTTCTGATTCTGCTTCATACGAAAACACATTATTCTTATGCATTTATTTCTGTTTTTCATTCAATTATTCTGAATATTATCTTACCCTTAAAAAAATTTCAAGTACTTGTATACAATCAAGAAATATTAATTTATAAATGACCTAGGGATCGATAGGATAAATTTTCAGTGCTGAATGTTATTTGCATTTAATTGGAATATAGTAAATATATCGTATTCATTCTAACTTTGATTTACGAAATGAAAATGTATGTTGTTGGTTTATGTATAATATTATACCTTTTAAATATGCCAAATTTCTATTCATGTATAAAAATGGAAAATAATTACTTTTTAGACACAATAACAACGAGAAAAAGAGTAGCAACAGCAACAACTATTAAGAGAACTACTTTAGGAAGTAAACTATTAAAGAATTCTCTTGTGTCACCATCGACGACTATTGATAATGTTATCAAAACTAAAAAACTTAAAAGCAATGCTCAAGAAAATGTTTTATTAAAAACTATTCTCGTCGATATCAAAACAAAAATAATAGAAAGTAAGTGATAGACGGTCGATTTTTGATCAATGTTTGCGAAAGAACAGAAAAATCTACGAGTAACGACACATAGCATGTATGTTCTGTGGCATATCTCAGAATATTAAAAAATAGTTGTCTGACATGTTTCTAAAGATTTTTTAAAAATGCTTAATTCTGCTCGTCGTTGTGAAGTGGCAATTGTCAATACTTCTGAAAAGAACGAGTAAGTTACTTTTTATTTGTTGTTTTATGCTATGCATTGAAGTTTTCACATTTGTTGACTGTGAATATTTACTTTATCTTAAAATAGATAAAAGTATAAAACTGCAATCTATAATTAACATAAATGAAAAAAAGAAATAATTATTGCTGTTCCAAATAAAAAAACCCTGGTGTGAATTGTGAGAAATATTTCAAGGATGCTTTATGGGAAAAAAACAGCTTGTGATTCTTTACCCTTTTTTCGCGGAAAGAGCCGTTAGTAACAAGCAAATATTTGCCAACAACCATAAAATTATTTATTTATTTTATTCCTTAAAGTGACTGAGAATGCCATCTGTTGAATCAAATAAATTTACTATACATACTGTACTCATTGATATGGAATTGAATGGATGTACTTAATTCAATTCATGAATACTTGCTATAAAGTGCATAAAAAGGAAGTTGGAATATCGATATTTNTATATAAGTTATTTAATACAAAAAGACTATCATTTGTAGATAAATAGATACTAGCTGAAAATTTTCAAAAACGAAATGTTTTAAGGAAGATATGAAACAGATTTCAAAAATAAAATTTTCATCTGGACGTCCTCTCTAGATAATCCCAAAAATTATTTATTTATTTTATTCCTTAAAGTGACTGAGAATGCCATCTGTTGAATCAAATAAATTTACTATACATACTGTACTCATTGATATGGAATTGAATGGATGTACTTAATTCAATTCATGAATACTTGCTATAAAGTGCATAAAAAGGAAGTTGGAATATCGATATTTCACAACCGTATGCAAGTTTTTTGTAACTCTTAATATAATATGGTCTTAAATAGTTACGTATTATCACAGATACATGTCTTGATTTAATATTGATAATCCAAAATAAAATAGCTGTTAAGCTAATATTTGATATTGATAGTATAAAACATGCAAGTCAAGTCAATAAGAAAGTTTGTCCTTTCTTCCCAAATTCTATACATATTTTCACAACAAAATACCAAATATTTCATTATTTTTACCCTAGAGTTTTAGATAATCCATCGGCACTACCACTGATCAATACAACTACTCCTCATTTAGTTAATTCTACTTCATCATCATCTTTAAACAAACGGGAATCTTTGAATTCAATAGCTACTGAAAAAGTTTCATTAATGAATGCATTCGAACAATCAAATGTGGTTCAACCACTATTAACTGATCTTTATCAAATATCAATGGCCTATGCTTATTGGAAATCCAACAAACATCAAGAAATGGCAACATTTGATTTGTATTTTCGAAAAAATCGTCAGTACAACGAAACGAAAAAGTTAATCTATTTATTTTTAATTTTTTTCTGAGTTTAGCGTTTGGTGGTGAATACACAATATTTGCTGGTCTTGATGAATGTCTTAAATTTATTCGTGACTATAAGCTTCACGTAACGGATATTGAATATCTTCGTTCAGTATTACCTACGTATACTGAAAAAGAATATTTTGATTATTTACTTGATCTTGATATGAATGATGTTAAAATATTTGCTGTACCAGAAGGTGAATATTTGTTTTTGAATTTTCTCACTTCAACAATACATGAAATCAGTTCAGTTTAATACTCAAGAATTCTACTCAAACGTTTGAGTCAATTAGTTCATATTCAGAACATAACGAAAATTGAGTTATAGAAATTTACAATAGAGACCAATGAGTCAATTGTTTTTCTTTCTCATTAATAGATATATCAGTATGAAAGAGATTTTCTTTTATAGTGTTGTTATGTCCTTTTTTTTATCTTGCTTTAAATTTATTGTAGCCAAATGAATTTTTATGACATTTTTGGTAATCTTTGAATTGATTCAAAATATTTTTATTCGCTTATCTTTTGTCACTATATATATATATATGTATATCAATTAGAATATAATTGGTAATAATAATCGTAAAATCAAAAGAAGGTTCTAAACCAGGAATTATTTTCTCACATTTCATAGTACTTCAAAGACTATGATGTTTTTCGTTATTTATTTATTACAATCGATATTAATGATGTCGTTTGCTGGGATTGTAAACTTAGCTATCATCATAAAAGTATCTAAATAAGTTATAAAAATTGATTATTATTTTTAACTTATTTTAACAAGTAGAATCTATTGACAAAATATATTTAACATTTGTAAATTGTATATCCTTCGATGAAAAACTATCTTGCGCGTTAATGAGAAACAACAATTTTTTCCTAATAATGATAATTTACGTTAATAGTGAATTCATACGAACTTCTATTGGTTTCTATTCAGTTCAGTGGGTGACCGAGATCGCTATAGGCATGTGGAAGTCGATGTGACTGAAACATTTCATCTAATCTTAATCACATATTTATCTCACTCATTTGCTTTTGAGGCTCGTTTAGAATAGATCAATGCTGATATATCATGCAATAAATAGTTCTAGTATTGACCCTTCGCCATTTCCCCCTGGAATTATCACTAACATCAATGATCACAAATTCTTTAAAAACAACACAAATTTTCTACTTTTAAAATAACCAGATTATAGTTCTAGCTCGCTAAAAAAACAAATTTTTTAAATAATACTTATTTATTTATTTAGGTACTGTTGTATTTCCTCGCATTCCATTAATTCGAATTGAAGGACCAATACTTAAAACACAATTGCTCGAAACAACATTATTAACACTTGTCAACTTTGCAAGTTTAGTTGCAACGAATGCTGCACGATTTCGTTCAGCAATTGGAAATCAAAAATCTTTATTGGAATTTGGTTTACGTCGTGCTCAAGGACCTGATGGTGGTTTAAGTGCATCAAAATATTGTTATTTAGGTGGATTTGATGGTACATCAAATGTATTAGCTGGTAAACTTTATGGTATTCCTGTAAAAGGTACACATGCTCATGCCTATGTAAGTTCATATGAATCAATAAATGATTTAAACGAACGAGAATTATGCGATCGTCTAAGTGGTGAACGTCGTCCATTTGCTGATTTATGTGAAAAATATTTAAAAGAACTTGGTCCAATGCTTAAAATTCTTCCTGAACAAACCAATAAAGGAGAATTAGCCGCATTTATTTCATATGCAATAGCATTTCCGACAAATTTTCTAGCATTAGTCGACACGTATGATGTACTTAAATCTGGTTTACCAAACTTTTTAGCTGTAGCACGTGCACTACACGAGTGTAACTATCAAGCTGTGGGCTTACGTTTAGACTCCGGTGATTTAGCTTATTTATCATTAGAAGTTCGTGCAAAATTTCAAGACGTAGCGAAAAAATTTGAGATCAGCTATTTTAAAGATTTTAATATTGTTGCAAGTAATGATATTAATGAAGATACATTAGTATCACTAGACAAACAAGGACATTCTATTGATACGTTTGGTATTGGTACACATTTAGTTACATGTCAAAAGCAACCAGCACTTGGTTGTGTTTATAAATTAGTTGAAGTAAGTTTTGATTGAATTCTATTGAGTTGATAAATTTATTATTTTAGCTTGCTGGTTTACCACGTATAAAAGTGAGTCAGGATATTGAAAAAGTAACAATACCAGGTCGAAAGAATCTTTATCGAATATATGGTCATGATGGAAAAGCTTTATGTGATTTATTAACCAAATATGATGAACCACCACCAGAAGCATCAGTAAAACTTCTTAGCCGACATCCATTTTCTGATCAAAGACGTGCTTATGTTACACCAACATCAGTTCGAAATTTATATAAATTATATTGGGCTGATGGAGAAATTAAAGAAAAATTACCAACATTACATGAGATTCGAGATTATGCTAAAGATCAAATAAATCAATTACGAAAAGATCATATACGTGACCTCAATCCAACACCATATAAAGTTTCTGTTACAGACACTCTATTTAATTTTATGCACGACATATGGATGAGAAACATACCTATTGGAGAACTTGAATAGTCGGTAGTTTGACAATAAATCGGTTCAAATAGACCTGTGATAGGTTTAATAGATATTGTTCGTAGAAGTTTTCTTTTCTCCTTTTTCTTTCTCCTTATTATTAGTCCTACTCTTTTTATATGAATACCATTTCGATGAGTACATTATCCGCGAATAAACCTAATGAGTGATATTCGAGCCTATTAACCTTAATTTTTGTTATTCATTATTTTTTTTCTCTTTTCGCTCGCCTTTTTTCCTGTATTTCAAATAAAAAAC